>CAWVNZ010000770.1:0-181421 GCA_963930735.1 Dioctria linearis
ACAAATTTTAATTGCGCCAGGGATTGACTTTTCTATAGTAAATTATTCAAAAAATAATTTTATACTGTCACAAATTTTAATTGCGCCAGGGATTGACTTTTCTATAGTAAATTATTCAAAAACTAATTTTATACTGTCGCAAATTTTTAAATATCCCAGGGATTGCCTTTTCTATAGTAAATTATTCAAAAACTAATTTTATACTGTCACAAATTTTAATTGCGCCAGGGATTGACTTTTCTATAGTAAATTATTCAAAAACTAATTTTATACTGTCGCAAATTTTAAATATCCCAGGGATTGCCTTTTCTATAGTAAATTATTCAAAAACTAATTTTATACTGTCGCAAATTTTAAATATCCCAGGGATTGCCTTTTCTATAGTAAATTATTCAAAAAATAATTTTCAACTGTCACAAATTTTAATTGCGCCAGGGATTGACTTTTCTATAGTAAATTTTTCAAAAACTAATTTTATACTGTCACAAATTTTAAATATCCCAGGGATTGCCTTTTCTATAGTAAAATTTTTCAAAAACTAATTTTATACTGTCACAAATTTTAATTGCGCAGGGATTGCCTATTCTATAGTAAAATTTTTCAAAACTAATTTTATACTGTCACAAATTTTAATTACGCCAGGGATTGACTTTTCTATAGTAAATTATTCAAAAACTAATTTTATACTGTCACAAATTTTAATTGCGCCAGGGATTGACTTTTCTATAGTAAATTTTTCAAAAACTAATTTTATACTGTCACAAGTTTTAATTGCGCCAGGGATTGCCTTTTCTATAGTAAATTTTTCAAAAATAATTTTCAACTGTCACAAATTTAATTGCGCCAGGGATTGACTTTTCTATAGTAAATTATTCAAAAAATAATTTTATACTGTCACAAATTTTAATTGCGCCAGGGATTGACTTTTCTATAGTAAATTTTTCAAAAACTAATTTTATACTGTCACAAATTTTAATTGCGCCAGGGATTGACTTTTCTATAGTAAATTATTCAAAAAATAATTTTATACTGTCGCAAATTTTAAATATCCCAGGGATTGCCTTTTCTATAGTAAATTTTTCAAAAATAATTTTCAACTGTCACAAATTTTAATTGCGCCAGGATTGACTTTTCTATAGTAAATTATTCAAAAAATAATTTTATACTGTCACAAATTTTAATTGCGCCAGGGATTGACTTTTCTATAGTAAATTATTCAAAAACTAATTTTATACTGTCGCAAATTTTAAATATCCCAGGGATTGCCTTTTCTATAGTAAATTTTTCAAAAACTAATTTTATACTGTCACAAATTTTAAATATCCCAGGGATTGCCTTTTTCTATAGTAAATTATTCAAAAAATAATTTTATACTGTCGCAAATTTTAAATATCCCAGGGATTGCCTTTTCTATAGTAAATTATTCAAAAAATAATTTTATTACTGTCGCAAATTTTAATTGCGCCAGGGATTGACTTTTCTATAGTAAATTATTCAAAAAATAATTTTATACTGTCGCAAATTTTAATTGCGCCAGGGATTGACTTTTCTATAGTAAATTATTCAAAACTAATTTTATACTGTCGCCAAATTTTAATTGCGCCAGGGATTGCCTTTTCTATAGTAAATTTTTCAAAAACTAATTTTATACTGTCACAAATTTTAAATGTCCCAGGGATTGACTTTTCTATAGTAAATTATTCAAAAATAATTTTCAAACTGTCACAAATTTTAATTGCGCCAGGGATTGACTTTTCTATAGTAAATTATTCAAAAACTAATTTTATACTGTCACAAATTTTAAATATCCCAGGGATTGCCTTTTCTATAGTAAATTATTCAAAAAAATAATTTTATACTGTCGCAAATTTTAAATATCCCAGGGATTGCCTTTTCTATAGTAAATTATTCAAAAAATAATTTTCAACTGTCACAAATTTTAATTGCGCCAGGGATTGCCTTTTCTATAGTAAATTATTCAAAAACTAATTTTATACTGTCACAAATTTTAATTACGCCAGGGATTGACTTTTCTATAGTAAATTATTCAAAAACTAATTTTATACTGTCGCAAATTTTAAATATCCCAGGGATTGACTTTTCTATAGTAAATTATTCAAAAACTAATTTTATACTGTCACTAAATTTTAATTGCGCCAGGGATTGCCTTTTCTATAGTAAATTTTTCAAAAACTAATTTTATACTGTCACAAATTTTAATTACGCCAGGGATTGACTTTTCTATAGTAAATTATTCAAAAAATAATTTTCAACTGTCACAAATTTTAAATATCCCAGGGATTGCCTTTTCTATAGTAAATTATTCAAAAAATAATTTTTCAACTGTCACAAATTTTAAATATCCCAGGGATTGACTTTTCTATAGTAAATTATTCAAAAACTAATTTTATACTGTCACAAATTTTAATTGCGCCAGGATTGCCTTTTCTATAGTAAATTTTTCAAAAACTAATTTTATACTGTCACAAATTTTAATTGCGCCAGGGATTGACTTTTCTATAGTAAATTATTCAAAAACTAATTTTTATACTGTCGCAAATTTTAATTGCGCCAGGGATTGACTTTTCTATAGTAAATTATTCAAAAACTAATTTTATACTGTCGCAAATTTTAAATATCCCAGGGATTGCCTTTTCTATAGTAAATTATTCAAAAAACTAATTTTATACTGTCACAAATTTTAATATCCCAGGATTGACTTTTCTATAGTAAATTATTCAAAAACTAATTTTATACTGTCGCAAATTTTAATTACGCCAGGGATTGCCTTTTCTATAGTAAATTTTTCAAAAAATAATTTTCAACTGTCACAAATTTTAATTGCGCCAGGGATTGCCTTTTCTATAGTAAATTATTCAAAAAAATAATTTTATACTGTCACAAATTTTAATTGCGCCAGGGATTGACTTTTCTATAGTAAATTTTTCAAAAACTAATTTTATACTGTCACAAATTTTAATTACGCCAGGGATTGACTTTTCTATAGTAAATTATTCAAAAAATAATTTTCAACTGTCACAAATTTTAAATATCCCAGGGATTGACTTTTCTATAGTAAATTATTCAAAAACTAATTTTATACTGTCACAAATTTTAATTACGCCAGGGATTGACTTTTCTATAGTAAATTATTCAAAAAATAATTTTCAACTGTCACAAATTTTAATTGCGCCAGGGATTGACTTTTTCTATAGTAAATTATTCAAAAACTAATTTTATACTGTCACAATTTTAAATATCCCAGGGATTGCCTTTTCTATAGTAAATTATTCAAAAAATAATTTTCAACTGTCACAAATTTTAATTGCGCCAGGGATTGACTTTTCTATAGTAAATTATTCAAAAACTAATTTTATACTGTCGCAAATTTTAAATATCCCAGGGATTGCCTTTTCTATAGTAAATTATTCAAAAAATAATTTTATACTGTCACAAATTTTAATTGCGCCAGGGATTGACTTTTCTATAGTAAATTATTCAAAAACTAATTTTATACTGTCGCAAATTTTAAATATCCCAGGGATTGCCTTTTCTATAGTAAATTATTCAAAAAATAATTTTCAACTGTCACAAATTTTAATTGCGCCAGGGATTGCCTTTTCTATAGTAAATTATTCAAAAAATAATTTTATACTGTCGCAAATTTTAATTGCGCCAGGGATTGACTTTTCTATAGTAAATTTTTCAAAAACTAATTTTATACTGTCACAAATTTTAATTGCGCCAGGGATTGACTTTTCTATAGTAAATTATTCAAAAACTAATTTTATACTGTCGCAAATTTTAATTGCGCCAGGGATTGACTTTTCTATAGTAATAATAATTTACTATAGAAAAGTCAATCCCTGGCGCAATTAAAATTTGTGACAGTTGAAAATTATTTTTTTGAATAATTTACTATAGAAAAGTCAATCCCTGGCGCAATTAAAATTTGTGACAGTATAAAATTAGTTTTTGAATAATTTACTATAGAAAAGTCAATCCCTGGCGCAATTAAAATTTGCGACAGTATAAAATTAGTTTTTGAAAAATTTACTATAGAAAAGTCAATCCCTGGCGCAATTAAAATTTGTGACAGTTGAAAATTATTTTTTGAATAATTTACTATAGAAAAGGCAATCCCTGGCGCAATTAAAATTTGTGACAGTTGAAAATTATTTTTTGAATAATTTACTATAGAAAAGTCAATCCCTGGGATATTTAAAATTTGTGACAGTTGAAAATTAGTTTTTGAATAATTTACTATAGAAAAGGCAATCCCTGGCGTAATTAAAATTTGCGACAGTATAAAATTAGTTTTTGAATAATTTACTATAGAAAAGTCAATCCCTGGCGCAATTAAAATTTGTGACAGTATAAAATTATTTTTTGAATAATTTACTATAGAAATGTCAATCCCTGGCGCAATTAAAATTTGTGACAGTTGAAAATTATTTTTTGAATAATTTACTATAGAAAAGGCAATCCCTGGGATATTTAAAATTTGCGACAGTATAAAATTAGTTTTTGAATAATTTACTATAGAAAAGGCAATCCCTGGCGCAATTAAAATTTGTGACAGTTGAAAATTATTTTTTGAATAATTTACTATAGAAAAGGCAATCCCTGGGATATTTAAAATTTGCGACAGTATAAAATTAGTTTTTGAATAATTTACTATAGAAAAGTCAATCCCTGGCGCAATTAAAATTTGTGACAGTATAAAATTATTTTTTGAATAATTTACTATAGAAAAGGCAATCCCTGGGATATTTAAAATTTGCGACAGTATAAAATTAGTTTTTGAATAATTTACTATAGAAAAGCCAATCCCTGGCGCAATTAAAATTTGTGACAGTTGAAAATTATTTTTTGAATAATTTACTATAGAAAAGTCAATCCCTGGCGCAATTAAAATTTGTGACAGTATAAAATTATTTTTTGAATAATTTACTATAGAAAAGTCAATCCCTGGCGCAATTAAAATTTGTGACAGTATAAAATTATTTTTTGAATAATTTACTATAGAAAAGTCAATCCCTGGCGCAATTAAAATTTGCGACAGTATAAAATTAGTTTTTGAATAATTTACTATAGAAAAGGCAATCCCTGGCGCAATTAAAATTTGTGACAGTATAAAATTATTTTTTGAATAATTTACTATAGAAAAGGCAATCCCTGGCGTAATTAAAATTTGCGACAGTATAAAATTATTTTTTGAATAATTTACTATAGAAAAGGCAATCCCTGGCGCACATAAAATTTGTGACAGTATAAAATTAGTTTTTGAATAATTTACTATAGAAAAGTCAATCCCTGGGATATTTAAAATTTGCGACAGTATAAAATTAGTTTTTGAATAATTTACTATAGAAAAGTCAATCCCTGGCGCAATTAAAATTTGTGACAGTTGAAAATTATTTTTTGAATAATTTACTATAGAAAAGGCAATCCCTGGGATATTTAAAATTTGTGACAGTATAAAATTAGTTTTTGAATAATTTACTATAGAAAAGTCAATCCCTGGGATATTTAAAATTTGTGACAGTTGAAAATTATTTTTTGAATAATTTACTATAGAAAAGTCAATCCCTGGCGTAATTAAAATTTGTGACAGTATAAAATTAGTTTTTGAAAAATTTACTATAGAAAAGGCAATCCCTGGCGCAATTAAAATTTGTGACAGTATAAAATTAGTTTTTGAATAATTTACTATAGAAAAGTCAATCCCTGGGATATTTAAAATTTGTGACAGTTGAAAATTATTTTTTGAATAATTTACTATAGAAAAGTCAATCCCTGGCGCAATTAAAATTTGTGACAGTATAAAATTAGTTTTTGAATAATTTTCTATAGAAAAGTCAATCCCTGGCGCAATTAAAATTTGTGACAGTATAAAATTAGTTTTTGAATAATTTACTATAGAAAAGTCAATCCCTGGCGCAATTAAAATTTGTGACAGTATAAAATTAGTTTTTGAATAATTTACTATAGAAAAGGCAATCCCTGGGATATTTAAAATTTGCGACAGTATAAAATTAGTTTTTGAAAAATTTACTATAGAAAAGTCAATCCCTGGCGCAATTAAAATTTGTGACAGTTGAAAATTATTTTTTGAATAATTTACTATAGAAAAGGCAATCCCTGGGATATTTAAAATTTGCGACAGTATAAAATTAGTTTTTGAATAATTTACTATAGAAAAGTCAATCCCTGGCGCAATTAAAATTTGTGACAGTATAAAATTAGTTTTTGAATAATTTACTATAGAAAAGGCAATCCCTGGCGCAATTAAAATTTGTGACAGTTGAAAATTATTTTTTGAATAATTTACTATAGAAAAGGCAATCCCTGGGATATTTAAAATTTGCGACAGTATAAAATTATTTTTTGAATAATTTACTATAGAAAAGGCAATCCCTGGGATATTTAAAATTTGTGACAGTATAAAATTAGTTTTTGAAAAATTTACTATAGAAAAGGCAATCCCTGGCGCAATTAAAATTTGTGACAGTTGAAAATTATTTTTTGAATAATTTACTATAGAAAAGGCAATCCCTGGTATATTTAAAATTTGCGACAGTATAAAATTATTTTTTGAATAATTTACTATAGAAAAGGCAATCCCTGGCGTAATTAAAATTTGTGACAGTTGAAAATTATTTTTTGAATAATTTACTATAGAAAAGGCAATCCCTGGCGTAATTAAAATTTGTGACAGTATAAAATTATTTTTTGAATAATTTACTATAGAAAAGTCAATCCCTGGGATATTTAAAATTTGTGACAGTTGAAAATTATTTTTTGAATAATTTACTATAGAAAAGTCAATCCCTGGCGCAATTAAAATTTGTGACAGTATAAAATTAGTTTTTGAATAATTTACTATAGAAAAGTCAATCCCTGGGATATTTAAAATTTGTGACAGTTGAAAATTATTTTTTGAATAATTTACTATAGAAAAGTCAATCCCTGGCGCAATTAAAATTTGCGACAGTATAAAATTAGTTTTTGAATAATTTACTATAGAAAAGTCAATCCCTGGCGCAATTAAAATTTGCGACAGTATAAAATTAGTTTTTGAATAATTTACTATAGAAAAGTCAATCCCTGGGATATTTAAAATTTGCGACAGTATAAAATTAGTTTTTGAATAATTTACTATAGAAAAGTCAATCCCTGGCGCAATTAAAATTTGTGACAGTATAAAATTAGTTTTTGAATAATTTACTATAGAAAAGTCAATCCCTGGCGCAATTAAAATTTGTGACAGTATAAAATTAGTTTTTGAATAATTTACTATAGAAAAGTCAATCCCTGGCGCAATTAAAATTTGTGACAGTATAAAATTAGTTTTTGAATAATTTACTATAGAAAAGGCAATCCCTGGGATATTTAAAATTTGCGACAGTATAAAATTAGTTTTTGAAAAATTTACTATAGAAAAGTCAATCCCTGGCGCAATTAAAATTTGTGACAGTTGAAAATTATTTTTTGAATAATTTACTATAGAAAAGGCAATCCCTGGGATATTTAAAATTTGCGACAGTATAAAATTAGTTTTTGAATAATTTACTATAGAAAAGTCAATCCCTGGCGCAATTAAAATTTGTGACAGTATAAAATTAGTTTTTGAATAATTTACTATAGAAAAGGCAATCCCTGGCGTAATTAAAATTTGTGACAGTATAAAATTAGTTTTTGAAAAATTTACTATAGAAAAGGCAATCCCTGGCGCAATTAAAATTTGTGACAGTTGAAAATTATTTTTTGAATAATTTACTATAGAAAAGGCAATCCCTGGCGTAATTAAAATTTGTGACAGTATAAAATTATTTTTTGAATAATTTACTATAGAAAAGTCAATCCCTGGGATATTTAAAATTTGTGACAGTTGAAAATTATTTTTTGAATAATTTACTATAGAAAAGTCAATCCCTGGCGCAATTAAAATTTGTGACAGTATAAAATTAGTTTTTGAATAATTTACTATAGAAAAGTCAATCCCTGGGATATTTAAAATTTGTGACAGTTGAAAATTATTTTTTGAATAATTTACTATAGAAAAGTCAATCCCTGGCGCAATTAAAATTTGCGACAGTATAAAATTAGTTTTTGAATAATTTACTATAGAAAAGTCAATCCCTGGCGCAATTAAAATTTGCGACAGTATAAAATTAGTTTTTGAATAATTTACTATAGAAAAGTCAATCCCTGGGATATTTAAAATTTGCGACAGTATAAAATTAGTTTTTGAATAATTTACTATAGAAAAGTCAATCCCTGGCGCAATTAAAATTTGTGACAGTATAAAATTAGTTTTTGAATAATTTACTATAGAAAAGGCAATCCCTGGCGCAATTAAAATTTGTGACAGTTGAAAATTATTTTTTGAATAATTTACTATAGAAAAGTCAATCCCTGGCGCAATTAAAATTTGTGACAGTATAAAATTAGTTTTTGAATAATTTACTATAGAAAAGTCAATCCCTGGGATATTTAAAATTTGTGACAGTTGAAAATTATTTTTTGAATAATTTACTATAGAAAAGTCAATCCCTGGCGCAATTAAAATTTGCGACAGTATAAAATTAGTTTTTGAATAATTTACTATAGAAAAGTCAATCCCTGGGATATTTAAAATTTGTGACAGTATAAAATTAGTTTTTGAAAAATTTACTATAGAAAAGGCAATCCCTGGCGCAATTAAAATTTGTGACAGTTGAAAATTATTTTTTGAATAATTTACTATAGAAAAGGCAATCCCTGGGATATTTAAAATTTGCGACAGTATAAAATTAGTTTTTGAATAATTTACTATAGAAAAGGCAATCCCTGGGATATTTAAAATTTGCGACAGTATAAAATTAGTTTTTGAATAATTTACTATAGAAAAGTCAATCCCTGGCGCAATTAAAATTTGTGACAGTATAAAATTAGTTTTTGAATAATTTACTATAGAAAAGTCAATCCCTGGGATATTTAAAATTTGCGACAGTATAAAATTAGTTTTTGAAAAATTTACTATAGAAAAGTCAATCCCTGGCGCAATTAAAATTTGTGACAGTTGAAAATTATTTTTTGAATAATTTACTATAGAAAAGGCAATCCCTGGGATATTTAAAATTTGCGACAGTATAAAATTAGTTTTTGAATAATTTACTATAGAAAAGGCAATCCCTGGCGTAATTAAAATTTGTGACAGTATAAAATTAGTTTTTGAATAATTTACTATAGAAAAGTCAATCCCTGGGATATTTAAAATTTGTGACAGTTGAAAATTATTTTTTGAATAATTTACTATAGAAAAGTCAATCCCTGGCGTAATTAAAATTTGTGACAGTATAAAATTAGTTTTTGAAAAATTTACTATAGAAAAGGCAATCCCTGGCGCAATTAAAATTTGTGACAGTTGAAAATTATTTTTTGAATAATTTACTATAGAAAAGGCAATCCCTGGGATATTTAAAATTTGCGACAGTATAAAATTAGTTTTTGAATAATTTACTATAGAAAAGTCAATCCCTGGGATATTTAAAATTTGTGACAGTTGAAAATTATTTTTTGAATAATTTACTATAGAAAAGTCAATCCCTGGCGCAATTAAAATTTGTGACAGTATAAAATTAGTTTTTGAATAATTTACTATAGAAAAGTCAATCCCTGGCGCAATTAAAATTTGCGACAGTATAAAATTATTTTTTGAATAATTTACTATAGAAAAGGCAATCCCTGGCGCAATTAAAATTTGTGACAGTTGAAAATTATTTTTTGAATAATTTACTATAGAAAAGGCAATCCCTGGGATATTTAAAATTTGCGAAAGTATAAAATTATTTTTTGAATAATTTACTATAGAAAAGGCAATCCCTGGGATATTTAAAATTTGTGACAGTATAAAATTATTTTTTGAATAATTTACTATAGAAAAGGCAATCCCTGGCGCAATTAAAATTTGTGACAGTTGAAAATTATTTTTTGAAAAATTTACTATAGAAAAGGCAATCCCTGGCGTAATTAAAATTTGCGACAGTATAAAATTAGTTTTTGAATAATTTACTATAGAAAAGGCAATCCCTGGCGCAATTAAAATTTTAATTACGCCAGGGATTGACTTTTCTATAGTAAATTTTTCAAAAACTAATTTTATACTGTCACAAATTTTAAATATCCCAGGGATTGCCTTTTCTATAGGAAATTATTCAAAAAATAATTTTCAACTGTCACAAATTTTAATTGCGCCAGGGATTGCCTTTTCTATAGTAAATTTTTCAAAAACTAATTTTATACTGTCACAAATTTTAAATATCCCAGGGATTGCCTTTTCTATAGTAAATTATTCAAAAAATAATTTTATACTGTCGCAAATTTTAAATATCCCAGGGATTGCCTTTTCTATAGTAAATTATTCAAAAAATAATTTTCAACTGTCACAAATTTTAATTGCGCCAGGGATTGCCTTTTCTATAGTAAATTATTCAAAAACTAATTTTATACTGTCACAAATTTTAATTGCGCCAGGGATTGACTTTTCTATAGTAAATTATTCAAAAAATAATTTTCAACTGTCACAAATTTTAAATATCCCAGGGATTTACTTTTCTATAGTAAATTATTCAAAAACTAATTTTATACTGTCGCAAATTTTAAATATCCCAGGGATTGCCTTTTCTATAGTAAATTATTCAAAAAATAATTTTCAACTGTCACAAATTTTAATTGCGCCAGGGATTGCCTTTTCTATAGTAAATTTTTCAAAAACTAATTTTATACTGTCACAAATTTTAATTACGCCAGGGATTGACTTTTCTATAGTAAATTATTCAAAAAATAATTTTCAACTGTCACAAATTTTAAATATCCCAGGGATTGACTTTTCTATAGTAAATTATTCAAAAACTAATTTTATACTGTCACAAATTTTAATTACGCCAGGGATTGCCTTTTCTATAGTAAATTATTCAAAAACTAATTTTATACTGTCGCAAATTTTAAATATCCCAGGGATTGCCTTTTCTATAGTAAATTATTCAAAAAATAATTTTCAACTGTCACAAATTTTAATTGCGCCAGGGATTGACTTTTCTATAGTAAATTTTTCAAAAACTAATTTTATACTGTCGCAAATTTTAAATATCCCAGGGATTGACTTTTCTATAGTAAATTATTCAAAAACTAATTTTATACTGTCACAAATTTTAATTGCGCCAGGGATTGACTTTTCTATAGTAAATTATTCAAAAACTAATTTTATACTGTCGCAAATTTTAAATATCCCAGGGATTGCCTTTTCTATAGTAAATTATTCAAAAACTAATTTTATACTGTCGCAAATTTTAAATATCCCAGGGATTGCCTTTTCTATAGTAAATTATTCAAAAAATAATTTTCAACTGTCACAAATTTTAATTGCGCCAGGGATTGCCTTTTCTATAGTAAATTTTTCAAAAACTAATTTTATACTGTCACAAATTTTAATTGCGCCAGGGATTGCCTTTTCTATAGTAAATTATTCAAAAACTAATTTTATACTGTCGCAAATTTTAAATATCCCAGGGATTGCCTTTTCTATAGTAAATTATTCAAAAAATAATTTTCAACTGTCACAAATTTTAATTGCGCCAGGGATTGCCTTTTCTATAGTAAATTATTCAAAAACTAATTTTATACTGTCGCAAATTTTAATTACGCCAGGGATTGCCTTTTCTATAGTAAATTTTTCAAAAAATAATTTTCAACTGTCACAAATTTTAATTGCGCCAGGGATTGACTTTTCTATAGTAAATTATTCAAAAACTAATTTTATACTGTCGCAAATTTTAAATATCCCAGGGATTGACTTTTCTATAGTAAATTATTCAAAAACTAATTTTATACTGTCACAAATTTTATGTGCGCCAGGGATTGCCTTTTCTATAGTAAATTATTCAAAAAATAATTTTCAACTGTCACAAATTTTAATTGCGCCAGGGATTGCCTTTTCTATAGTAAATTATTCAAAAACTAATTTTATACTGTCACAAATTTTAATTGCGCCAGGGATTGACTTTTCTATAGTAAATTATTCAAAAACTAATTTTATACTGTCACAAATTTTAATTGCGCCAGGGATTGACTTTTCTATAGTAAATTATTCAAAAACTAATTTTATACTGTCGCAAATTTTAAATATCCCAGGGATTGCCTTTTCTATAGTAAATTATTCAAAAAATAATTTTCAACTGTCACAAATTTTAATTGCGCCAGGGATTGACTTTTCTATAGTAAATTATTCAAAAAAATAATTTTATACTGTCACAAATTTTAATTGCGCCAGGGATTGACTTTTCTATAGTAAATTATTCAAAAAATAATTTTATACTGTCACAAATTTTAATTGCGCCAGGGATTGACTTTTCTATAGTAAATTATTCAAAAACTAATTTTATACTGTCGCAAATTTTAAATATCCCAGGGATTGCCTTTTCTATAGTAAATTATTCAAAAAATAATTTTCAACTGTCACAAATTTTAATTGCGCCAGGGATTGCCTTTTCTATAGTAAATTTTTCAAAAACTAATTTTATACTGTCACAAATTTTAATTACGCCAGGGATTGACTTTTCTATAGTAAATTATTCAAAAACTAATTTTATACTGTCGCAAATTTTTAAATATCCCAGGGATTGCCTTTTCTATAGTAAATTATTCAAAAAATAATTTTCAACTGTCACAATTTTAATTGCGCCAGGGATTGACTTTTCTATAGTAAATTATTCAAAAAATAATTTTATACTGTCACAAATTTTAATTGCGCCAGGGATTGCCTTTTCTATAGTAAATTATTCAAAAACTAATTTTATACTGTCGCAAATTTTAAATATCCCAGGGATTGCCTTTTCTATAGTAAATTATTCAAAAACTAATTTTCAACTGTCACAAATTTTAATTGCGCCAGGGATTGCCTTTTCTATAGTAAATTATTCAAAAAATAATTTTATACTGTCACAAATTTTAATTGCGCCAGGGATTGACTGTTCTATAGTAAATTATTCAAAAAATAATTTTATACTGTCACAAATTTTAAATATCCCAGGGATTGCCTTTTCTATAGTAAATTATTCAAAAAATAATTTTATACTGTCACAAATTTTAAATATCCCAGGGATTGCCTTTTCTATAGTAAATTATTCAAAAACTAATTTTATACTGTCGCAAATTTTAAATATCCCAGGGATTGCCTTTTCTATAGTAAATTATTCAAAAAATAATTTTATACTGTCACAAATTTTAATTGCGCCAGGGATTGACTTTTCTATAGTAAATTATTCAAAAACTAATTTTTATACTGTCGCAAATTTTAAATATCCCAGGGATTGCCTTTTCTATAGTAAATTATTCAAAAAATAATTTTCAACTGTCACAAATTTTAATTGCGCCAGGGATTGACTTTTCTATAGTAAATTATTCAAAAACTAATTTTATACTGTCGCAAATTTTAAATATCCCAGGGATTGCCTTTTCTATAGTAAATTATTCAAAAAATAATTTTATACTGTCACAAATTTTAATTGCGCCAGGGATTGACTTTTCTATAGTAAATTATTCAAAAACTAATTTTATACTGTCGCAAATTTTAATATCCCAGGGATTGCCTTTTCTATAGTAAATTATTCAAAAAATAATTTTCAACTGTCACAAATTTTAATTGCGCCAGGGATTGTCTTTTCTATAGTAAATTTTTCAAAAACTAATTTTATACTGTCACAAATTTTAATTACGCCAGGGATTGACTTTTCTATAGTAAATTATTCAAAAAATAATTTTCAACTGTCACAAATTTTAAATATCCCAGGGATTGACTTTTCTATAGTAAATTATTCAAAAACTAATTTTATACTGTCACAAATTTTAAATATCCCAGGGATTGCCTATTCTATAGTAAATTATTCAAAAAATAATTTTCAACTGTCACAAATTTTAATTGCGCCAGGGATTGACTTTTCTATAGTAAATTATTCAAAAAATAATTTTATACTGTCACAAATTTTAATTGCGCCAGGATTGACTTTTCTATAGTAAATTATTCAAAAACTAATTTTTATACTGTCGCAAATTTTAAATATCCCAGGGATTGCCTTTTCTATAGTAAATTATTCAAAAAATAATTTTCAACTGTCACAAATTTTAATTGCGCCAGGGATTGACTTTTCTATAGTAAATTATTCAAAAACTAATTTTATACTGTCACAAATTTTAATTGCGCCAGGGATTGCCTTTTCTATAGTAAATTATTCAAAACTAATTTTATACTGTCGCAAATTTTAAATATCCCAGGGATTGCCTTTTCTATAGTAAATTATTCAAAAACTAATTTTCAACTGTCACAAATTTTAATTGCGCCAGGGATTGCCTTTTCTATAGTAAATTATTCAAAAACTAATTTTATACTGTCGCAAATTTTAATTACGCCAGGGATTGCCTTTTCTATAGTAAATTTTTCAAAAAATAATTTTCAACTGTCACAAATTTTAATTGCGCCAGGGATTGACTTTTCTATAGTAAATTATTCAAAAACTAATTTTATACTGTCGCAAATTTTAAATATCCCAGGGATTGACTTTTCTATAGTAAATTATTCAAAAACTAATTTTATACTGTCACAAATTTTATGTGCGCCAGGGATTGCCTTTTCTATAGTAAATTATTCAAAAAATAATTTTCAACTGTCACAAATTTTAATTGCGCAGGGATTGCCTTTTCTATAGTAAATTATTCAAAAACTAATTTTATACTGTCACAAATTTTAATTGCGCCAGGGATTGACTTTTCTATAGTAAATTATTCAAAAACTAATTTTATACTGTCACAAATTTTAATTGCGCCAGGGATTGACTTTTCTATAGTAAATTATTCAAAAACTAATTTTATACTGTCGCAAATTTTAAATATCCCAGGGATTGCCTTTTCTATAGTAAATTATTCAAAAAATAATTTTCAACTGTCACAAATTTTAATTGCGCCAGGGATTGACTTTTCTATAGTAAATTATTCAAAAAATAATTTTATACTGTCACAAATTTTAATTGCGCCAGGGATTGACTTTTCTATAGTAAATTATTCAAAAAATAATTTTATACTGTCACAAATTTTAATTGCGCCAGGGATTGACTTTTCTATAGTAAATTATTCAAAAACTAATTTTATACTGTCGCAAATTTTAAATATCCCAGGGATTGCCTTTTCTATAGTAAATTATTCAAAAAATAATTTTCAACTGTCACAAATTTTAATTGCGCCAGGGATTGCCTTTTCTATAGTAAATTTTTCAAAACTAATTTTTATACTGTCACAAATTTTAATTACGCCAGGGATTGACTTTTCTATAGTAAATTATTCAAAAAATAATTTTATACTGTCGCAAATTTTAATTACGCCAGGGATTGCCTTTTCTATAGTAAATTTTTCAAAAAATAATTTTCAACTGTCACAAATTTTAATTGCGCCAGGGATTGACTTTTCTATAGTAAATTATTCAAAAACTAATTTTGATACTGTCGCAAATTTTAAATATCCCAGGGATTGCCTTTTCTATAGTAAATTATTCAAAAAATAATTTTCAA
The DNA here is from genome assembly GCA_963930735.1 of Dioctria linearis. NCBI lineage: Eukaryota > Metazoa > Arthropoda > Insecta > Diptera > Asilidae > Dioctria > Dioctria linearis. Next base: position 15,603 of record CAWVNZ010000770.1, read on the forward strand.
CTGTCACAAATTTTAATTGCGCCAGGATTGCCTTTTCTATAGTAAATTTTTCAAAACTAATTTTATACTGTCACAAATTTTAATTACGCCAGGGATTGACTTTTCTATAGTAAATTACTTCAAAAAATAATTTTATACTGTCGCAAATTTTAATTACGCCAGGGATTGACTTTTCTATAGTAAATTATTCAAAAAATAATTTTATACTGTCGCAAATTTTAAATATCCCAGGGATTGCCTTTTCTATAGTAAATTTTTCAAAAACTAATTTTATACTGTCACAAATTTTAATTACGCCAGGGATTGACTTTTCTATAGTAAATTATTCAAAAAATAATTTTCAACTGTCACAAATTTTAATTGCGCCAGGGATTGACTTTTCTATAGTAAATTATTCAAAAACTAATTTTATACTGTCGCAAATTTTAAATATCCCAGGGATTGCCTTTTCTATAGTAAATTATTCAAAAACTAATTTTCAACTGTCACAAATTTTAATTGCGCCAGGGATTGACTTTTCTATAGTAAATTATTCAAAAACTAATTTTATACTGTCACAAATTTTAATTACGCCAGGGATTGACTTTTCTATAGTAAATTATTTTCAAAAACTAATTTTATACTGTCGCAAATTTTAATTACGCCAGGGATTGCCTTTTCTATAGTAAATTTTTCAAAAAATAATTTTCAACTGTCACAAATTTTAATTGCGCCAGGGATTGACTTTTCTATAGTAAATTATTCAAAAAATAATTTTATACTGTCGCAAATTTTAAATATCCCAGGGATTGCCTTTTCTATAGTAAATTATTCAAAAAATAATTTTATACTGTCACAAATTTTAATTGCGCCAGGGATTGACTTTTCTATAGTAAATTATTCAAAAGCTAATTTTATACTGTCGCAAATTTTAATTGCGCCAGGGATTGCCTTTTCTATAGTAAATTTTTCAAAAAATAATTTTATACTGTCACAAATTTTAATTACGCCAGGGATTGACTTTTCTATAGTAAATTATTCAAAAAATAATTTTATACTGTCGCAAATTTTAATTGCGCCAGGGATTGCCTTTTCTATAGTAAATTTTTCAAAAAATAATTTTATACTGTCACAAATTTTAATTGCGCCAGGGATTGACTTTTCTATAGTAAATTATTCAAAAACTAATTTTATACTGTCGCAAATTTTAATTACGCCAGGGATTGCCTTTTCTATAGTAAATTTTTCAAAAAATAATTTTCAACTGTCACAAATTTTAATTGCGCCAGGGATTGACTTTTCTATAGTAAATTATTCAAAAAATAATTTTATACTGTCACAAATTTTAATTGCGCCAGGGATTGACTTTTCTATAGTAAATTATTCAAAAACTAATTTTCAAATTTGTGACAGTTGAAAATTATTTTTTGAATAATTTACTATAGAAAAGTCAATCCCTGGCGCAATTAAAATTTGTGACAGTATAAAATTAGTTTTTGAAAAATTTACTATAGAAAAGGCAATCCCTGGCGCAATTAAAATTTGTGACAGTTGAAAATTATTTTTTGAATAATTTACTATAGAAAAGGCAATCCCTGGGATATTTAAAATTTGCGACAGTATAAAATTAGTTTTTGAATAATTTACTATAGAAAAGTCAATCCCTGGCGCAATTAAAATTTGTGACAGTATAAAATTATTTTTTGAATAATTTACTATAGAAAAGGCAATCCCTGGGATATTTAAAATTTGCGACAGTATAAAATTAGTTTTTGAATAATTTACTATAGAAAAGGCAATCCCTGGCGTAATTAAAATTTGCGACAGTATAAAATTAGTTTTTGAATAATTTACTATAGAAAAGGCAATCCCTGGCGTAATTAAAATTTGCGACAGTATAAAATTATTTTTTGAATAATTTACTATAGAAAAGGCAATCCCTGGCGTAATTAAAATTTGCGACAGTATAAAATTAGTTTTTGAATAATTTACTATAGAAAAGGCAATCCCTGGCGTAATTAAAATTTGTGACAGTATAAAATTATTTTTTGAATAATTTACTATAGAAAAGTCAATCCCTGGCGTAATTAAAATTTGTGACAGTATAAAATTATTTTTTGAATAATTTACTATAGAAAAGTCAATCCCTGGCGTAATTAAAATTTGTGACAGTATAAAATTAGTTTTTGAAAAATTTACTATAGAAAAGGCAATCCCTGGCGCAATTAAAATTTGTGACAGTTGAAAATTATTTTTTGAATAATTTACTATAGAAAAGGCAATCCCTGGGATATTTAAAATTTGCGACAGTATAAAATTAGTTTTTGAATAATTTACTATAGAAAAGTCAATCCCTGGCGTAATTAAAATTTGTGACAGTTGAAAATTAGTTTTTGAATAATTTACTATAGAAAAGGCAATCCCTGGCGCAATTAAAATTTGTGACAGTTGAAAATTATTTTTTGAATAATTTACTATAGAAAAGTCAATCCCTGGCGCAATTAAAATTTGTGACAGTATAAAATTAGTTTTTGAAAAATTTACTATAGAAAAGGCAATCCCTGGCGCAATTAAAATTTGTGACAGTTGAAAATTATTTTTTGAATAATTTACTATAGAAAAGGCAATCCCTGGGATATTTAAAATTTGCGACAGTATAAAATTAGTTTTTGAATAATTTACTATAGAAAAGTCAATCCCTGGCGCAATTAAAATTTGTGACAGTATAAAATTATTTTTTGAATAATTTACTATAGAAAAGGCAATCCCTGGGATATTTAAAATTTGCGACAGTATAAAATTAGTTTTTGAATAATTTACTATAGAAAAGTCAATCCCTGGCGTAATTAAAATTTGTGACAGTATAAAATTAGTTTTTGAAAAATTTACTATAGAAAAGTCAATCCCTGGCGCAATTAAAATTTGTGACAGTTGAAAATTATTTTTTGAATAATTTACTATAGAAAAGGCAATCCCTGGCGTAATTAAAATTTGCGACAGTATAAAATTATTTTTTGAAAAATTTACTATAGAAAAGTCAATCCCTGGCGCAATTAAAATTTGTGACAGTATAAAATTATTTTTTGAATAATTTACTATAGAAAAGTCAATCCCTGGCGCAATTAAAATTTGTGACAGTATAAAATTATTTTTTGAATAATTTACTATAGAAAAGGCATTCCCTGGGATATTTAAAATTTGCGACAGTATAAAATTAGTTTTTGAATAATTTACTATAGAAAAGTCAATCCCTGGCGCAATTAAAATTTGTGACAGTTGAAAATTATTTTTTGAATAATTTACTATAGAAAAGGCAATCCCTGGGATATTTAAAATTTGCGACAGTATAAAAATAGTTTTTGAATAATTTACTATAGAAAAGTCAATCCCTGGCGCAATTAAAATTTGCGACAGTATAAAATTAGTTTTTGAATAATTTACTATAGAAAAGGCAATCCCTGGCGTAATTAAAATTTGCGACAGTATAAAATTAGTTTTTGAATAATTTACTATAGAAAAGTCAATCCCTGGCGCAATTAAAATTTGTGACAGTATAAAATTAGTTTTTGAATAATTTACTATAGAAAAGTCAATCCCTGGCGCAATTAAAATTTGTGACAGTATAAAATTATTTTTTGAATAATTTACTATAGAAAAGTCAATCCCTGGCGCAATTAAAATTTGTGACAGTTGAAAATTATTTTTTGAATAATTTACTATAGAAAAGTCAATCCCTGGCGTAATTAAAATTTGCGACAGTATAAAATTAGTTTTTGAATAATTTACTATAGAAAAGTCAATCCCTGGCGCAATTAAAATTTGTGACAGTATAAAATTAGTTTTTGAAAAATTTACTATAGAAAAGGCAATCCCTGGCGCAATTAAAATTTGTGACAGTTGAAAATTATTTTTTGAATAATTTACTATAGAAAAGGCAATCCCTGGGATATTTAAAATTTGCGACAGTATAAAATTAGTTTTTGAATAATTTACTATAGAAAAGTCAATCCCTGGGATATTTAAAATTTGCGACAGTATAAAATTAGTTTTTGAATAATTTACTATAGAAAAGTCAATCCCTGGCGCAATTAAAATTTGTGACAGTTGAAAATTATTTTTTGAAAAATTTACTATAGAAAAGGCAATCCCTGGGATATTTAAAATTTGTGACAGTATAAAATTAGTTTTTGAAAAATTTACTATAGAAAAGGCAATCCCTGGCGCAATTAAAATTTGTGACAGTTGAAAATTATTTTTTGAATAATTTACTATAGAAAAGGCAATCCCTGGGATATTTAAAATTTGCGACAGTATAAAATTAGTTTTTGAATAATTTACTATAGAAAAGTCAATCCCTGGCGCAATTAAAATTTGTGACAGTATAAAATTATTTTTTGAATAATTTACTATAGAAAAGGCAATCCCTGGGATATTTAAAATTTGCGACAGTATAAAATTAGTTTTTGAATAATTTACTATAGAAAAGGCAATCCCTGGCGTAATTAAAATTTGCGACAGTATAAAATTAGTTTTTGAATAATTTACTATAGAAAAGGCAATCCCTGGCGTAATTAAAATTTGCGACAGTATAAAATTATTTTTTGAATAATTTACTATAGAAAGGCAATCCCTGGCGTAATTAAAATTTGCGACAGTATAAAATTAGTTTTTGAATAATTTACTATAGAAAAGGCAATCCCTGGCGTAATTAAAATTTGCGACAGTATAAAATTATTTTTTGAAAAATTTACTATAGAAAAGGCAATCCCTGGCGCAATTAAAATTTGTGACAGTTGAAAATTATTTTTTGAATAATTTACTATAGAAAAGTCAATCCCTGGCGTAATTAAAATTTGTGACAGTATAAAATTAGTTTTTGAAAAATTTACTATAGAAAAGGCAATCCCTGGCGCAATTAAAATTTGTGACAGTTGAAAATTATTTTTTGAATAATTTACTATAGAAAAGGCAATCCCTGGGATATTTAAAATTTGCGACAGTATAAAATTATTTTTTGAATAATTTACTATAGAAAAGGCAATCCCTGGGATATTTAAAATTTGCGACAGTATAAAATTAGTTTTTGAATAATTTACTATAGAAAAGTCAATCCCTGGCGTAATTAAAATTTGTGACAGTATAAAATTAGTTTTTGAAAAATTTACTATAGAAAAGGCAATCCCTGGCGCAATTAAAATTTGCGACAGTATAAAATTAGTTTTTGAATAATTTACTATAGAAAAGTCAATCCCTGGCGCAATTAAAATTTGTGACAGTATAAAATTATTTTTTGAATAATTTACTATAGAAAAGTCAATCCCTGGCGCAATTAAAATTTGTGACAGTATAAAATTATTTTTTGAATAATTTACTATAGAAAAGGCAATCCCTGGCGCAATTAAAATTTGTGACAGTATAAAATTATTTTTTGAATTATTTACTATAGAAAAGGCAATCCCTGGGATATTTAAAATTTGTGACAGTATAAAATTAGTTTTTGAATAATTTACTATAGAAAAGTCAATCCCTGGCGTAATTAAAATTTGCGACAGTATAAAATTATTTTTTGAATAATTTACTATAGAAAAGGCAATCCCTGGGATATTTAAAATTTGCGACAGTATAAAATTAGTTTTTGAATAATTTACTATAGAAAAGTCAATCCCTGGGATATTTAAAATTTGCGACAGTATAAAATTAGTTTTTGAATAATTTACTATAGAAAAGTCAATCCCTGGCGCAATTAAAATTTGTGACAGTATAAAATTAGTTTTTGAATAATTTACTATAGAAAAGGCAATCCCTGGCGCAATTAAAATTTGTGACAGTTGAAAATTATTTTTTGAATAATTTACTATAGAAAAGGCAATCCCTGGGATATTTAAAATTTGCGACAGTATAAAATTATTTTTTGAATAATTTACTATAGAAAAGTCAATCCCTGGCGCAATTAAAATTTGTGACAGTATAAAATTAGTTTTTGAATAATTTACTATAGAAAAGTCAATCCCTGGCGCAATTAAAATTTGCGACAGTATAAAATTAGTTTTTGAAAAATTTACTATAGAAAAGTCAATCCCTGGCGCAATTAAAATTTGTGACAGTTGAAAATTATTTTTTGAATAATTTACTATAGAAAAGGCAATCCCTGGCGTAATTAAAATTTGCGACAGTATATAATTATTTTTTGAAAAATTTACTATAGAAAAGGCAATCCCTGGCGTAATTAAAATTTGTGACAGTATAAAATTAGTTTTTGAATAATTTACTATAGAAAAGGCAATCCCTGGCGTAATTAAAATTTGCGACAGTATAAAATTATTTTTTGAATAATTTACTATAGAAAAGGCAATCCCTGGCGTAATTAAAATTTGCGACAGTATAAAATTATTTTTTGAATAATTTACTATAGAAAAGGCAATCCCTGGGATATTTAAAATTTGCGACAGTATAAAATTAGTTTTTGAATAATTTACTATAGAAAAGGCAATCCCTGGGATATTTAAAATTTGCGACAGTATAAAATTAGTTTTTGAATAATTTACTATAGAAAAGTCAATCCCTGGCGCAATTAAAATTTGTGACAGTATAAAATTAGTTTTTGAATAATTTACTATAGAAAAGGCAATCCCTGGCGCAATTAAAATTTGCGACAGTATAAAATTAGTTTTTGAATAATTTACTATAGAAAAGTCAATCCCTGGCGCAATTAAAATTTGTGACAGTATAAAATTAGTTTTTGAATAATTTACTATAGAAAAGTCAATCCCTGGGATATTTAAAATTTGCGACAGTATAAAATTAGTTTTTGAATAATTTACTATAGAAAAGGCAATCCCTGGGATATTTAAAATTTGCGACAGTATAAAATTAGTTTTTGAATAATTTACTATAGAAAAGTCAATCCCTGGGATATTTAAAATTTGCGACAGTATAAAATTAGTTTTTGAAAAATTTACTATAGAAAAGTCAATCCCTGGCGCAATTAAAATTTGTGACAGTATAAAATTATTTTTTGAATAATTTACTATAGAAAAGGCAATCCCTGGGATATTTAAAATTTGCGACAGTATAAAATTAGTTTTTGAATAATTTACTATAGAAAAGGCAATCCCTGGCGTAATTAAAATTTGCGACAGTATAAAATTAGTTTTTGAATAATTTACTATAGAAAAGGCAATCCCTGGCGTAATTAAAATTTGCGACAGTATAAAATTATTTTTTGAATAATTTACTATAGAAAAGGCAATCCCTGGCGTAATTAAAATTTGCGACAGTATAAAATTAGTTTTTGAATAATTTACTATAGAAAAGGCAATCCCTGGCGTAATTAAAATTTGCGACAGTATAAAATTATTTTTTGAATAATTTACTATAGAAAAGGCAATCCCTGGCGTAATTAAAATTTGTGACAGTATAAAATTAGTTTTTGAATAATTTACTATAGAAAAGTCAATCCCTGGCGTAATTAAAATTTGTGACAGTTGAAAATTAGTTTTTGAATAATTTACTATAGAAAAGGCAATCCCTGGCGCAATTAAAATTTGTGACAGTTGAAAATTATTTTTTGAATAATTTACTATAGAAAAGTCAATCCCTGGCGCAATTAAAATTTGTGACAGTTGAAAATTATTTTTTGAATAATTTACTATAGAAAAGGCAATCCCTGGGATATTTAAAATTTGCGACAGTATAAAATTAGTTTTTGAATAATTTACTATAGAAAAGTCAATCCCTGGCGCAATTAAAATTTGTGACAGTATAAAATTATTTTTTGAATAATTTACTATAGAAAAGTCAATCCCTGGCGCAATTAAAATTTGTGACAGTTGAAAATTATTTTTTGAAAAATTTACTATAGAAAAGGCAATCCCTGGCGCACATAAAATTTGTGACAGTATAAAATTAGTTTTTGAATAATTTACTATAGAAAAGTCAATCCCTGGGATATTTAAAATTTGTGACAGTATAAAATTAGTTTTTGAAAAATTTACTATAGAAAAGGCAATCCCTGGCGCACATAAAATTTGTGACAGTATAAAATTAGTTTTTGAATAATTTACTATAGAAAAGTCAATCCCTGGGATATTTAAAATTTGTGACAGTATAAAATTAGTTTTTGAAAAATTTACTATAGAAAAGTCAATCCCTGGCGCAATTAAAATTTGTGACAGTATAAAATTATTTTTTGAATAATTTACTATAGAAAAGTCAATCCCTGGCGCAATTAAAATTTGTGACAGTTGAAAATTATTTTTTGAATAATTTACTATAGAAAAGGCAATCCCTGGGATATTTAAAATTTGCGACAGTATAAAATTAGTTTTTGAATAATTTACTATAGAAAAGTCAATCCCTGGCGCAATTAAAATTTGTGACAGTATAAAATTATTTTTTGAATAATTTACTATAGAAAAGTCAATCCCTGGCGCAATTAAAATTTGTGACAGTTGAAAATTATTTTTTGAAAAATTTACTATAGAAAAGGCAATCCCTGGCGTAATTAAAATTTGCGACAGTATAAAATTATTTTTTGAATAATTTACTATAGAAAAGTCAATCCCTGGGATATTTAAAATTTGTGACAGTTGAAAATTATTTTTTGAATAATTTACTATAGAAAGGTCAATCCCTGGCGTAATTAAAATTTGTGACAGTATAAAATTAGTTTTTGAATAATTTACTATAGAAAAGTCAATCCCTGGCGTAATTAAAATTTGTGACAGTATAAAATTAGTTTTTGAAAAATTTACTATAGAAAAGTCAATCCCTGGCGCAATTAAAATTTGTGACAGTTGAAAATTATTTTTTGAATAATTTACTATAGAAAAGGCAATCCCTGGGATATTTAAAATTTGTGACAGTATAAAATTAGTTTTTGAATAATTTACTATAGAAAAGTCAATCCCTGGGATATTTAAAATTTGTGACAGTTGAAAATAATTTTTTGAATAATTTACTATAGAAAAGTCAATCCTTGGCGTAATTAAAATTTGTGACATTATAAAATTAGTTTTTGAAAAATTTACTATAGAAAAGGCAATCCCTGGCGCACATAAAATTTGTGACAGTATAAAATTAGTTTTTGAATAATTTACTATAGAAAAGTCAATCCCTGGCGTAATTAAAATTTGTGACAGTATAAAATTAGTTTTTGAAAAATTTACTATAGAAAAGGCAATCCCTGGCGCAATTAAAATTTGTGACAGTTGAAAATTATTTTTTGAATAATTTACTATAGAAAAGGCAATCCCTGGGATATTTAAATTTGCGACAGTATAAAATTAGTTTTTGAATAATTTACTATAGAAAAGGCAATCCCTGGGATATTTAAAATTTGTGACAGTATAAAATTAGTTTTTGAATAATTTACTATAGAAAAGTCAATCCCTGGCGCAATTAAAATTTGTGACAGTTGAAAATTATTTTTTGAATAATTTACTATAGAAAAGGCAATCCCTGGCGCACATAAAATTTGTGACAGTATAAAATTAGTTTTTGAATAATTTACTATAGAAAAGTCAATCCCTGGGATATTTAAAATTTGTGACAGTTGAAAATTATTTTTTGAATAATTTACTATAGAAAAGTCAATCCCTGGCGTAATTAAAATTTGTGACAGTATAAAATTAGTTTTTGAATAATTTACTATAGAAAAGTCAATCCCTGGCGCAATTAAAATTTGTGACAGTATAAAATTAGTTTTTGAATAATTTACTATAGAAAAGGCAATCCCTGGCGCAATTAAAATTTGTGACAGTTGAAAATTATTTTTTGAATAATTTACTATAGAAAAGGCAATCCCTGGGATATTTAAAATTTGCGACAGTATAAAATTATTTTTTGAATAATTTACTATAGAAAAGGCAATCCCTGGGATATTTAAAATTTGTGACAGTATAAAATTATTTTTTGAATAATTTACTATAGAAAAGTCAATCCCTGGCGCAATTAAAATTTGTGACAGTTGAAAATTATTTTTTGAATAATTTACTATAGAAAAGGCAATCCCTGGGATATTTAAAATTTGCGACAGTATAAAATTAGTTTTTGAATAATTTACTATAGAAAAGTCAATCCCTGGCGCAATTAAAATTTGGGACAGTATAAAATTAGTTTTTGAATAATTTACTATAGAAAAGTCAATCCCTGGGATATTTAAAATTTGTGACAGTATAAAATTATTTTTTGAATAATTTACTATAGAAAAGTCAATCCCTGGCGTAATTAAAATTTGTGACAGTATAAAATTAGTTTTTGAATAATTTACTATAGAAAAGGCAATCCCTGGGATATTTAAAATTTGCGACAGTATAAAATTAGTTTTTGAATAATTTACTATAGAAAAGTCAATCCCTGGCGCAATTAAAATTTGTGACAGTATAAAATTAGTTTTTGAATAATTTACTATAGAAAAGTCAATCCCTGGGATATTTAAAATTTGTGACAGTTGAAAATTATTTTTTGAATAATTTACTATAGAAAAGTCAATCCCTGGCGTAATTAAAATTTGTGACAGTATAAAATTAGTTTTTGAAAAATTTACTATAGAAAAGTCAATCCCTGGCGTAATTAAAATTTGCGACAGTATAAAATTATTTTTTGAATAATTTACTATAGAAAAGGCAATCCCTGGGATATTTAAAATTTGCGACAGTATAAAATTAGTTTTTGAATAATTTACTATAGAAAAGGCAATCCCTGGGATATTTAAAATTTGTGACAGTTGAAAATTATTTTTTGAATAATTTACTATAGAAAAGGCAATCCCTGGGATATTTAAAATTTGCGACAGTATAAAATTAGTTTTTGAATAATTTACTATAGAAAAGTCAATCCCTGGCGCAATTAAAATTTGCGACAGTATAAAATTAGTTTTTGAATAATTTACTATAGAAAAGTCAATCCCTGGGATATTTAAAATTTGTGACAGTATAAAATTAGTTTTTGAAAAATTTACTATAGAAAAGGCAATCCCTGGCGCAATTAAAATTTGTGACAGTTGAAAATTATTTTTTGAATAATTTACTATAGAAAAGGCAATCCCTGGGATATTTAAAATTTGCGACAGTATAAAATTAGTTTTTGAATAATTTACTATAGAAAAGGCAATCCCTGGGATATTTAAAATTTGCGACAGTATAAAATTAGTTTTTGAATAATTTACTATAGAAAAGGCAATCCCTGGCGTAATTAAAATTTGCGACAGTATAAAATTATTTTTTGAATAATTTACTATAGAAAAGGCAATCCCTGGCGCACATAAAATTTGTGACAGTATAAAATTAGTTTTTGAATAATTTACTATAGAAAAGTCAATCCCTGGGATATTTAAAATTTGCGACAGTATAAAATTAGTTTTTGAATAATTTACTATAGAAAAGGCAATCCCTGGCGCACATAAAATTTGTGACAGTATAAAATTAGTTTTTGAATAATTTACTATAGAAAAGTCAATCCCTGGGATATTTAAAATTTGTGACAGTTGAAAATTATTTTTTGAATAATTTACTATAGAAAAGTCAATCCCTGGCGTAATTAAAATTTGTGACAGTATAAAATTAGTTTTTGAATAATTTACTATAGAAAAGGCAATCCCTGGGATATTTAAAATTTGCGACAGTATAAAATTAGTTTTTGAATAATTTACTATAGAAAAGTCAATCCCTGGCGCAATTAAAATTTGTGACAGTATAAAATTAGTTTTTGAATAATTTACTATAGAAAAGTCAATCCCTGGGATATTTAAAATTTGTGACAGTTGAAAATTATTTTTTGAATAATTTACTATAGAAAAGTCAATCCCTGGCGTAATTAAAATTTGTGACAGTATAAAATTAGTTTTTGAAAAATTTACTATAGAAAAGTCAATCCCTGGCGTAATTAAAATTTGCGACAGTATAAAATTATTTTTTGAATAATTTACTATAGAAAAGGCAATCCCTGGGATATTTAAAATTTGCGACAGTATAAAATTAGTTTTTGAATAATTTACTATAGAAAAGGCAATCCCTGGGATATTTAAAATTTGCGACAGTATAAAATTAGTTTTTGAATAATTTACTATAGAAAAGTCAATCCCTGGCGCAATTAAAATTTGTGACAGTATAAAATTAGTTTTTGAATAATTTACTATAGAAAAGGCAATCCCTGGGATATTTAAAATTTGCGACAGTATAAAATTAGTTTTTGAATAATTTACTATAGAAAAGTCAATCCCTGGCGCAATTAAAATTTATGACAGTTGAAAATTATTTTTTGAATAATTTACTATAGAAAAGGCAATCCCTGGGATATTTAAAATTTGCGACAGTATAAAATTAGTTTTTGAATAATTTACTATAGAAAAGTCAATCCCTGGCGCAATTAAAATTTGTGACAGTATAAAATTAGTTTTTGAATAATTTACTATAGAAAAGGCAATCCCTGGGATATTTAAAATTTGCGACAGTATAAAATTAGTTTTTGAATAATTTACTATAGAAAAGTCAATCCCTGGCGCAATTAAAATTTGTGACAGTATAAAATTATTTTTTGAATAATTTACTATAGAAAAGTCAATCCCTGGCGCAATTAAAATTTGTGACAGTATAAAATTATTTTTTGAATAATTTACTATAGAAAAGTCAATCCCTGGCGCAATTAAAATTTGTGACAGTATAAAATTAGTTTTTGAATAATTTACTATAGAAAAGGCAATCCCTGGGATATTTAAAATTTGCGACAGTATAAAATTAGTTTTTGAATAATTTACTATAGAAAAGTCAATCCCTGGCGCAATTAAAATTTGTGACAGTTGAAAATTATTTTTTGAATAATTTACTATAGAAAAGTCAATCCCTGGCGCAATTAAAATTTGTGACAGTTGAAAATTATTTTTTGAATAATTTACTATAGAAAAGTCAATCCCTGGGATATTTAAAATTTGCGACAGTATAAAATTAGTTTTTGAATAATTTACTATAGAAAAGTCAATCCCTGGCGCAATTAAAATTTGTGACAGTTGAAAATTATTTTTTGAATAATTTACTATAGAAAAGGCAATCCCTGGGATATTTAAAATTTGCGACAGTATAAAATTAGTTTTTGAATAATTTACTATAGAAAAGTCAATCCCTGGCGTAATTAAAATTTGTGACAGTATAAAATTAGTTTTTGAATAATTTACTATAGAAAAGTCAATCCCTGGGATATTTAAAATTTGTGACAGTTGAAAATTATTTTTTGAATAATTTACTATAGAAAAGTCAATCCCTGGCGCAATTAAAATTTGTGACAGTATAAAATTAGTTTTTGAAAAATTTACTATAGAAAAGTCAATCCCTGGCGTAATTAAAATTTGCGACAGTATAAAATTATTTTTTGAATAATTTACTATAGAAAAGGCAATCCCTGGGATATTTAAAATTTGCGACAGTATAAAATTAGTTTTTGAATAATTTACTATAGAAAAGACAATCCCTGGGATATTTAAAATTTGCGACAGTATAAAATTAGTTTTTGAATAATTTACTATAGAAAAGTCAATCCCTGGCGCAATTAAAATTTGTGACAGTATAAAATTAGTTTTTGAATAATTTACTATAGAAAAGGCAATCCCTGGGATATTTAAAATTTGCGACAGTATAAAATTAGTTTTTGAATAATTTACTATAGAAAAGTCAATCCCTGGCGCAATTAAAATTTGTGACAGTATAAAATTATTTTTTGAATAATTTACTATAGAAAAGTCAATCCCTGGCGCAATTAAAATTTGTGACAGTATAAAATTATTTTTTGAATAATTTACTATAGAAAAGTCAATCCCTGGCGCAATTAAAATTTGTGACAGTATAAAATTAGTTTTTGAATAATTTACTATAGAAAAGTCAATCCCTGGCGCAATTAAAATTTGTGACAGTTGAAAATTATTTTTTGAATAATTTACTATAGAAAAGGCAATCCCTGGCGCACATAAAATTTGTGACAGTATAAAATTAGTTTTTGAATTATTTACTATAGAAAAGTCAATCCCTGGGATATTTAAAATTTGTGACAGTTGAAAATTATTTTTTGAATAATTTACTATAGAAAAGTCAATCCCTGGCGTAATTAAAATTTGTGACAGTATAAAATTAGTTTTTGAATAATTTACTATAGAAAAGGCAATCCCTGGGATATTTAAAATTTGCGACAGTATAAAATTAGTTTTTGAATAATTTACTATAGAAAAGTCAATCCCTGGCGCAATTAAAATTTGTGACAGTATAAAATTAGTTTTTGAATAATTTACTATAGAAAAGTCAATCCCTGGGATATTTAAAATTTGTGACAGTTGAAAATTATTTTTTGAATAATTTACTATAGAAAAGTCAATCCCTGGCGTAATTAAAATTTGTGACAGTATAAAATTAGTTTTTGAAAAATTTACTATAGAAAAGTCAATCCCTGGCGTAATTAAAATTTGCGACAGTATAAAATTATTTTTTGAATAATTTACTATAGAAAAGGCAATCCCTGGGATATTTAAAATTTGCGACAGTATAAAATTAGTTTTTGAATAATTTACTATAGAAAAGGCAATCCCTGGGATATTTAAAATTTGCGACAGTATAAAATTAGTTTTTGAATAATTTACTATAGAAAAGTCAATCCCTGGCGCAATTAAAATTTGTGACAGTATAAAATTAGTTTTTGAATAATTTACTATAGAAAAGGCAATCCCTGGGATATTTAAAATTTGCGACAGTATAAAATTAGTTTTTGAATAATTTACTATAGAAAAGTCAATCCCTGGCGCAATTAAAATTTGTGACAGTATAAAATTATTTTTTGAATAATTTACTATAGAAAAGTCAATCCCTGGCGCAATTAAAATTTGTGACAGTATAAAATTATTTTTTGAATAATTTACTATAGAAAAGTCAATCCCTGGCGCAATTAAAATTTGTGACAGTTGAAAATTATTTTTTGAATAATTTACTATAGAAAAGTCAATCCCTGGGATATTTAAAATTTGCGACAGTATAAAATTAGTTTTTGAATAATTTACTATAGAAAAGTCAATCCCTGGCGCAATTAAAATTTGTGACAGTATAAAATTATTTTTTGAATAATTTACTATAGAAAAGGCAATCCCTGGGATATTTAAAATTTGCGACAGTATAAAATTAGTTTTTGAAAAATTTACTATAGAAAAGTCAATCCCTGGCGTAATTAAAATTTGTGACAGTATAAAATTAGTTTTTGAATAATTTACTATAGAAAAGTCAATCCCTGGGATATTTAAAATTTGTGACAGTTGAAAATTATTTTTTGAATAATTTACTATAGAAAAGTCAATCCCTGGCGTAATTAAAATTTGTGACAGTATAAAATTAGTTTTTGAAAAATTTACTATAGAAAAGTCAATCCCTGGCGCAATTAAAATTTGTGACAGTTGAAAATTATTTTTTGAATAATTTACTATAGAAAAGTCAATCCCTGGGATATTTAAAATTTGCGACAGTATAAAATTAGTTTTTGAATAATTTACTATAGAAAAGTCAATCCCTGGCGCAATTAAAATTTGTGACAGTTGAAAATTATTTTTTGAATAATTTACTATAGAAAAGGCAATCCCTGGGATATTTAAAATTTGCGACAGTATAAAATTAGTTTTTGAATAATTTACTATAGAAAAGTCAATCCCTGGCGTAATTAAAATTTGTGACAGTATAAAATTAGTTTTTGAATAATTTACTATAGAAAAGTCAATCCCTGGGATATTTAAAATTTGTGACAGTTGAAAATTATTTTTTGAATAATTTACTATAGAAAAGTCAATCCCTGGCGTAATTAAAATTTGTGACAGTATAAAATTAGTTTTTGAAAAATTTACTATAGAAAAGTCAATCCCTGGCGCAATTAAAATTTGTGACAGTATAAAATTATTTTTTGAATAATTTACTATAGAAAAGTCAATCCCTGGCGCAATTAAAATTTGTGACAGTATAAAATTATTTCTTGAATAATTTACTATAGAAAAGTCAATCCCTGGCGCAATTAAAATTTGTGACAGTTGAAAATTATTTTTTGAATAATTTACTATAGAAAAGGCAATCCCTGGGATATTTAAAATTTGCGACAGTATAAAATTATTTTTTGAATAATTTACTATAGAAAAGTCAATCCCTGGCGTAATTAAAATTTGTCACAGTATAAAATTAGTTTTTGAAAAATTTACTATAGAAAAGTCAATCCCTGGCGCAATTAAAATTTGTGACAGTATAAAATTAGTTTTTGAATAATTTACTATAGAAAAGTCAATCCCTGGGATATTTAAAATTTGTGACAGTTGAAAATTATTTTTTGAATAATTTACTATAGAAAAGTCAATCCCTGGCGTAATTAAAATTTGTGACAGTATAAAATTAGTTTTTGAAAAATTTACTATAGAAAAGTCAATCCCTGGCGCAATTAAAATTTGTGACAGTTGAAAATTAGTTTTTGAATAATTTACTATAGAAAAGTCAATCCCTGGGATATTTAAAATTTGTGACAGTTGAAAATTATTTTTTGAATAATTTACTATAGAAAAGTCAATCCCTGGGATATTTAAAATTTGCGACAGTATAAAATTAGTTTTTGAATAATTTACTATAGAAAAGTCAATCCCTGGCGCAATTAAAATTTGTGACAGTTGAAAATTATTTTTTGAATAATTTACTATAGAAAAGGCAATCCCTGGGATATTTAAAATTTGCGACAGTATAAAATTAGTTTTTGAATAATTTACTATAGAAAAGTCAATCCCTGGCGCAATTAAAATTTGTGACAGTATAAAATTAGTTTTTGAATAATTTACTATAGAAAAGTCAATCCCTGGCGCAATTAAAATTTGTGACAGTTGAAAATTATTTTTTGAATAATTTACTATAGAAAAGGCAATCCCTGGCGCACATAAAATTTGTGACAGTATAAAATTAGTTTTTGAATAATTTACTATAGAAAAGTCAATCCCTGGGATATTTAAAATTTGTGACAGTTGAAAATTATTTTTTGAATAATTTACTATAGAAAAGTCAATCCCTGGCGTAATTAAAATTTGTGACAGTATAAAATTAGTTTTTGAATAATTTACTATAGAAAAGGCAATCCCTGGGATATTTAAAATTTGCGACAGTATAAAATTAGTTTTTGAATAATTTACTATAGAAAAGTCAATCCCTGGCGCAATTAAAATTTGTGACAGTATAAAATTAGTTTTTGAATAATTTACTATAGAAAAGTCAATCCCTGGGATATTTAAAATTTGTGACAGTTGAAAATTATTTTTTGAATAATTTACTATAGAAAAGTCAATCCCTGGCGTAATTAAAATTTGTGACAGTATAAAATTAGTTTTTGAAAAATTTACTATAGAAAAGTCAATCCCTGGCGCAATTAAAATTTGTGACAGTTGAAAATTATTTTTTGAATAATTTACTATAGAAAAGGCAATCCCTGGGATATTTAAAATTTGCGACAGTATAAAATTAGTTTTTGAATAATTTACTATAGAAAAGTCAATCCCTGGCGCAATTAAAATTTGTGACAGTTGAAAATTATTTTTTGAATAATTTACTATAGAAAAGGCAATCCCTGGGATATTTAAAATTTGCGACAGTATAAAATTAGTTTTTGAATAATTTACTATAGAAAAGTCAATCCCTGGCGCAATTAAAATTTGTGACAGTATAAAATTATTTTTTGAATAATTTACTATAGAAAAGTCAATCCCTGGGATATTTAAAATTTGCGACAGTATAAAATTAGTTTTTGAATAATTTACTATAGAAAAGTCAATCCCTGGCGCAATTAAAATTTGTGACAGTTGAAAATTATTTTTTGAATATTTTACTATAGAAAAGGCAATCCCTGGGATATTTAAAATTTGCGACAGTATAAAATTAGTTTTTGAATAATTTACTATAGAAAAGTCAATCCCTGGCGCAATTAAAATTTGTGACAGTATAAAATTAGTTTTTGAATAATTTACTATAGAAAAGTCAATCCCTGGCGCAATTAAAATTTGTGACAGTTGAAAATTATTTTTTGAATAATTTACTATAGAAAAGGCAATCCCTGGCGCACATAAAATTTGTGACAGTATAAAATTAGTTTTTGAATAATTTACTATAGAAAAGTCAATCCCTGGGATATTTAAAATTTGTGACAGTTGAAAATTATTTTTTGAATAATTTACTATAGAAAAGTCAATCCCTGGCGTAATTAAAATTTGTGACAGTATAAAATTAGTTTTTGAATAATTTACTATAGAAAAGTCAATCCCTGGCGCAATTAAAATTTGTGACAGTATAAAATTAGTTTTTGAATAATTTACTATAGAAAAGTCAATCCCTGGGATATTTAAAATTTGTGACAGTATAAAATTAGTTTTTGAATAATTTACTATAGAAAAGGCAATCCCTGGGATATTTAAAATTTGCGACAGTATAAAATTAGTTTTTGAATAATTTACTATAGAAAAGTCAATCCCTGGCGCAATTAAAATTTGTGACAGTATAAAATTAGTTTTTGAATAATTTACTATAGAAAAGTCAATCCCTGGCGCAATTAAAATTTGTGACAGTATAAAATTAGTTTTTGAATAATTTACTATAGAAAAGGCAATCCCTGGCGTAATTAAAATTTGCGACAGTATAAAATTATTTTTTGAATAATTTACTATAGAAAAGGCAATCCCTGGCGCACATAAAATTTGTGACAGTATAAAATTAGTTTTTGAATAATTTACTATAGAAAAGTCAATCCTTGGGATATTTAAAATTTGTGACAGTTGAAAATTATTTTTTGAATAATTTACTATAGAAAAGGCAATCCCTGGGATATTTAAAATTTGCGACAGTATAAAATTAGTTTTTGAATAATTTACTATTGAAAAGTCAATCCCTGGCGCAATTAAAATTTGTGACAGTTGAAAATTATTTTTTGAATAATTTACTATAGAAAAGGCAATCCCTGGGATATTTAAAATTTGTGACAGTATAAAATTAGTTTTTGAATAATTTACTATAGAAAAGTCAATCCCTGGCGCAATTAAAATTTGTGACAGTATAAAATTAGTTTTTGAATAATTTACTATAGAAAAGGCAATCCCTGGGATATTTAAAATTTGTGACAGTATAAAATTATTTTTTGAATAATTTACTATAGAAAAGGCAATCCCTGGGATATTTAAAATTTGCGACAGTATAAAATTAGTTTTTGAATAATTTACTATAGAAAAGTCAATCCCTGGCGCAATTAAAATTTGTGACAGTTGAAAATTATTTTTTGAATAATTTACTATAGAAAAGGCAATCCCTGGGATATTTAAAATTTGCGACAGTATAAAATTATTTTTTGAATAATTTACTATAGAAAAGTCAATCCCTGGCGCAATTAAAATTTGTGACAGTTGAAAATTATTTTTTGAATAATTTACTATAGAAAAGGCAATCCCTGGGATATTTAAAATTTGCGACAGTATAAAATTAGTTTTTGAATAATTTACTATAGAAAAGGCAATCCCTGGCGTAATTAAAATTTGCGACAGTATAAAATTAGTTTTTGAATAATTTACTATAGAAAAGTCAATCCCTGGCGCAATTAAAATTTGTGACAGTATAAAATTAGTTTTTGAATAATTTACTATAGAAAAGTCAATCCCTGGCGCAATTAAAATTTGTGACAGTTGAAAATTATTTTTTGAATAATTTACTATAGAAAAGTCAATCCCTGGCGCAATTAAAATTTGTGACAGTTGAAAATTATTTTTTGAAAAATTTACTATAGAAAAGGCAATCCCTGGGATATTTAAAATTTGCGACAGTATAAAATTATTTTTTGAATAATTTACTATAGAAAAGGCAATCCCTGGGATATTTAAAATTTGCGACAGTATAAAATTAGTTTTTGAATAATTTACTATAGAAAAGTCAATCCCTGGCGCAATTAAAATTTGTGACAGTATAAAATTAGTTTTTGAATAATTTACTATAGAAAAGTCAATCCCTGGCGCAATTAAAATTTGTGACAGTATAAAATTAGTTTTTGAATAATTTACTATAGAAAAGTCAATCCCTGGCGCAATTAAAATTTGTGACAGTATAAAATTAGTTTTTGAATAATTTACTATAGAAAAGGCAATCCCTGGCGTAATTAAAATTTGCGACAGTATAAAATTATTTTTTGAATAATTTACTATAGAAAAGGCAATCCCTGGGATATTTAAAATTTGCGACAGTATAAAATTAGTTTTTGAATAATTTACTATAGAAAAGTCAATCCCTGGCGCAATTAAAATTTGTGACAGTATAAAATTATTTTTTGAAAAATTTACTATAGAAAAGGCAATCCCTGGCGTAATTAAAATTTGCGACAGTATAAAATTAGTTTTTGAATAATTTACTATAGAAAAGTCAATCCCTGGCGCAATTAAAATTTGTGACAGTATAAAATTATTTTTTGAATAATTTACTATAGAAAAGTCAATCCCTGGCGCAATTAAAATTTGTGACAGTTGAAAATTATTTTTTGAAAAATTTACTATAGAAAAGGCAATCCCTGGCGCAATTAAAATTTGCGACAGTATAAAATTAGTTTTTGAATAATTTACTATAGAAAAGTCAATCCCTGGCGCAATTAAAATTTGTGACAGTATAAAATTATTTTTTGAATAATTTACTATAGAAAAGTCAATCCCTGGCGCAATTAAAATTTGTGACAGTATAAAATTATTTTTTGAATAATTTACTATAGAAAAGGCAATCCCTGGGATATTTAAAATTTGCGACAGTATAAAATTAGTTTTTGAATAATTTACTATAGAAAAGTCAATCCCTGGCGCAATTAAAATTTGTGACAGTTGAAAATTAGTTTTTGAATAATTTACTATAGAAAAGTCAATCCCTGGCGCAATTAAAATTTGTGACAGTTGAAAATTAGTTTTTGAATAATTTACTATAGAAAAGGCAATCCCTGGCGTAATTAAAATTTGCGACAGTATAAAATTAGTTTTTGAATAATTTACTATAGAAAAGTCAATCCCTGGCGCAATTAAAATTTGTGACAGTATAAAATTAGTTTTTGAATAATTTACCATAGAAAAGTCAATCCCTGGGATATTTAAAATTTGCGACAGTATAAAATTAGTTTTTGAAAAATTTACTATAGAAAAGTCAATCCCTGGCGCAATTAAAATTTGTGACAGTTGAAAATTATTTTTTGAATAATTTACTATAGAAAAGGCAATCCCTGGGATATTTAAAATTTGCGACAGTATAAAATTAGTTTTTGAATAATTTACTATAGAAAAGTCAATCCCTGGCGCAATTAAAATTTGTGACAGTATAAAATTAGTTTTTGAATAATTTACTATAGAAAAGTCAATCCCTGGCGCAATTAAAATTTGTGACAGTTGAAAATTATTTTTTGAATAATTTACTATAGAAAAGGCAATCCCTGGCGCACATAAAATTTGTGACAGTATAAAATTAGTTTTTGAATAATTTACTATAGAAAAGTCAATCCCTGGGATATTTAAAATTTGCGACAGTATAAAATTAGTTTTTGAATAATTTACTATTGAAAAGTCAATCCCTGGGATATTTAAAATTTGCGACAGTATAAAATTAGTTTTTGAATAATTTACTATAGAAAAGTCAATCCCTGGCGCAATTAAAATTTGTGACAGTATAAAATTATTTTTTGAAAAATTTACTATAGAAAAGGCAATCCCTGGCGCAATTAAAATTTGTGACAGTTGAAAATTATTTTTTGAATAATTTACTATAGAAAAGGCAATCCCTGGGATATTTAAAATTTGCGACAGTATAAAATTAGTTTTTGAATAATTTACTATAGAAAAGTCAATCCCTGGCGCAATTAAAATTTGTGACAGTATAAAATTATTTTTTGAATAATTTACTATAGAAAAGTCAATCCCTGGCGCAATTAAAATTTGTGACAGTTGAAAATTATTTTTTGAATAATTTACTATAGAAAAGGCAATCCCTGGGATATTTAAAATTTGCGACAGTATAAAATTAGTTTTTGAATAATTTACTATAGAAAAGTCAATCCCTGGCGCAATTAAAATTTGTGACAGTTGAAAATTATTTTTTGAATAATTTACTATAGAAAAGGCAATCCCTGGGATATTTAAAATTTGTGACAGTATAAAATTAGTTTTTGAATAATTTACTATAGAAAAGTCAATCCCTGGCGCAATTAAAATTTGTGACAGTATAAAATTAGTTTTTGAATAATTTACTATAGAAAAGGCAATCCCTGGGATATTTAAAATTTGCGACAGTATAAAATTAGTTTTTGAATAATTTACTATAGAAAAGTCAATCCCTGGCGCAATTAAAATTTGTGACAGTATAAAATTAGTTTTTGAATAATTTACTATAGAAAAGTCAATCCCTGGGATATTTAAAATTTGTGACAGTTGAAAATTATTTTTTGAATAATTTACTATAGAAAAGTCAATCCCTGGCGCACATAAAATTTGTGACAGTATAAAATTAGTTTTTGAATAATTTACTATAGAAAAGTCAATCCCTGGGATATTTAAAATTTGCGACAGTATAAAATTAGTTTTTGAATAATTTACTATAGAAAAGTCAATCCCTGGCGCAATTAAAATTTGTGACAGTTGAAAATTATTTTTTGAATAATTTACTATAGAAAAGGCAATCCCTGGGATATTTAAAATTTGTGACAGTATAAAATTAGTTTTTGAATAATTTACTATAGAAAAGTCAATCCCTGGGATATTTAAAATTTGTGACAGTTGAAAATTATTTTTTGAATAATTTACTATAGAAAAGTCAATCCCTGGCGTAATTAAAATTTGTGACAGTATAAAATTAGTTTTTGAATAATTTACTATAGAAAAGGCAATCCCTGGCGTAATTAAAATTTGTGACAGTATAAAATTAGTTTTTGAATAATTTACTATAGAAAAGGCAATCCCTGGGATATTTAAAATTTGCGACAGTATAAAATTAGTTTTTGAAAAATTTACTATAGAAAAGTCAATCCCTGGCGCAATTAAAATTTGTGACAGTATAAAATTATTTTTTGAATAATTTACTATAGAAAAGTCAATCCCTGGCGCAATTAAAATTTGTGACAGTTGAAAATTATTTTTTGAATAATTTACTATAGAAAAGGCAATCCCTGGGATATTTAAAATTTGCGACAGTATAAAATTAGTTTTTGAATAATTTACTATAGAAAAGTCAATCCCTGGCGCAATTAAAATTTGTGACAGTATAAAATTATTTTTTGAATAATTTACTATAGAAAAGGCAATCCCTGGGATATTTAAAATTTGCGACAGTATAAAATTAGTTTTTGAATAATTTACTATAGAAAAGTCAATCCCTGGCGCAATTAAAATTTGTGACAGTATAAAATTAGTTTTTGAATAATTTACTATAGAAAAGTCAATCCCTGGGATATTTAAAATTTGTGACAGTATAAAATTAGTTTTTGAATAATTTACTATAGAAAAGGCAATCCCTGGGATATTTAAAATTTGCGACAGTATAAAATTAGTTTTTGAATAATTTACTATAGAAAAGTCAATCCCTGGCGCAATTAAAATTTGTGACAGTATAAAATTAGTTTTTGAATAATTTACTATAGAAAAGTCAATCCCTGGCGCAATTAAAATTTGTGACAGTTGAAAATTAGTTTTTGAATAATTTACTATAGAAAAGTCAATCCCTGGCGCAATTAAAATTTGTGACAGTATAAAATTAGTTTTTGAATAATTTACTATAGAAAAGGCAATCCCTGGGATATTTAAAATTTGCGACAGTATAAAATTAGTTTTTGAATAATTTACTATAGAAAAGTCAATCCCTGGGATATTTAAAATTTGCGACAGTATAAAATTAGTTTTTGAATAATTTACTATAGAAAAGTCAATCCCTGGCGCAATTAAAATTTGTGACAGTATAAAATTATTTTTTGAATAATTTACTATAGAAAAGTCAATCCCTGGCGCAATTAAAATTTGTGACAGTTGAAAATTATTTTTTGAATAATTTACTATAGAAAAGGCAATCCCTGGGATATTTAAAATTTGCGACAGTATAAAATTAGTTTTTGAATAATTTACTATAGAAAAGGCAATCCCTGGCGTAATTAAAATTTGCGACAGTATAAAATTATTTTTTGAATAATTTACTATAGAAAAGGCAATCCCTGGGATATTTAAAATTTGCGACAGTATAAAATTAGTTTTTGAATAATTTACTATAGAAAAGTCAATCCCTGGCGCAATTAAAATTTGTGACAGTATAAAATTATTTTTTGAAAAATTTACTATAGAAAAGGCAATCCCTGGCGTAATTAAAATTTGCGACAGTATAAAATTAGTTTTTGAATAATTTACTATAGAAAAGTCAATCCCTGGCGCAATTAAAATTTGTG
Organism: Dioctria linearis; assembly: GCA_963930735.1. Taxonomy (NCBI): domain Eukaryota; kingdom Metazoa; phylum Arthropoda; class Insecta; order Diptera; family Asilidae; genus Dioctria; species Dioctria linearis. The sequence goes on from CAWVNZ010000770.1 coordinate 40,035, forward strand.
ACAGTATAAAATTATTTTTTGAATAATTTACTATAGAAAAGTCAATCCCTGGCGCAATTAAAATTTGTGACAGTTGAAAATTATTTTTTGAAAAATTTACTATAGAAAAGGCAATCCCTGGCGCAATTAAAATTTGTGACAGTTGAAAATTATTTTTTGAATAATTTACTATAGAAAAGGCAATCCCTGGGATATTTAAAATTTGCGACAGTATAAAATTAGTTTTTGAATAATTTACTATAGAAAAGTCAATCCCTGGCGCAATTAAAATTTGTGACAGTATAAAATTATTTTTTGAATAATTTACTATAGAAAAGTCAATCCCTGGCGCAATTAAAATTTGTGACAGTTGAAAATTATTTTTTGAATAATTTACTATAGAAAAGGCAATCCCTGGGATATTTAAAATTTGCGACAGTATAAAATTAGTTTTTGAATAATTTACTATAGAAAAGTCAATCCCTGGCGCAATTAAAATTTGCGACAGTATAAAATTAGTTTTTGAATAATTTACTATAGAAAAGTCAATCCCTGGGATATTTAAAATTTGTGACAGTATAAAATTAGTTTTTGAAAAATTTACTATAGAAAAGGCAATCCCTGGCGCAATTAAAATTTGTGACAGTATAAAATTAGTTTTTGAATAATTTACTATAGAAAAGTCAATCCCTGGGATATTTAAAATTTGTGACAGTTGAAAATTATTTTTTGAATAATTTACTATAGAAAAGTCAATCCCTGGCGCACATAAAATTTGTGACAGTATAAAATTAGTTTTTGAATAATTTACTATAGAAAAGTCAATCCCTGGGATATTTAAAATTTGCGACAGTATAAAATTAGTTTTTGAATAATTTACTATAGAAAAGTCAATCCCTGGCGCAATTAAAATTTGTGACAGTTGAAAATTATTTTTTGAATAATTTACTATAGAAAAGGCAATCCCTGGGATATTTAAAATTTGCGACAGTATAAAATTAGTTTTTGAATAATTTACTATAGAAAAGTCAATCCCTGGCGCAATTAAAATTTGTGACAGTATAAAATTAGTTTTTGAATAATTTACTATAGAAAAGTCAATCCCTGGCGCAATTAAAATTTGTGACAGTTGAAAATTATTTTTTGAATAATTTACTATAGAAAAGGCAATCCCTGGCGCACATAAAATTTGTGACAGTATAAAATTAGTTTTTGAATAATTTACTATAGAAAAGTCAATCCCTGGGATATTTAAAATTTGTGACAGTTGAAAATTATTTTTTGAATAATTTACTATAGAAAAGTCAATCCCTGGCGTAATTAAAATTTGTGACAGTATAAAATTAGTTTTTGAATAATTTACTATAGAAAAGGCAATCCCTGGGATATTTAAAATTTGCGACAGTATAAAATTAGTTTTTGAATAATTTACTATAGAAAAGTCAATCCCTGGCGCAATTAAAATTTGTGACAGTATAAAATTAGTTTTTGAATAATTTACTATAGAAAAGTCAATCCCTGGGATATTTAAAATTTGTGACAGTTGAAAATTATTTTTTGAATAATTTACTATAGAAAAGTCAATCCCTGGCGTAATTAAAATTTGTGACAGTATAAAATTAGTTTTTGAAAAATTTACTATAGAAAAGTCAATCCCTGGCGCAATTAAAATTTGTGACAGTTGAAAATTATTTTTTGAATAATTTACTATAGAAAAGGCAATCCCTGGGATATTTAAAATTTGCGACAGTATAAAATTAGTTTTTGAATAATTTACTATAGAAAAGTCAATCCCTGGCGCAATTAAAATTTGTGACAGTTGAAAATTATTTTTTGAATAATTTACTATAGAAAAGGCAATCCCTGGGATATTTAAAATTTGCGACAGTATAAAATTAGTTTTTGAATAATTTACTATAGAAAAGTCAATCCCTGGCGCAATTAAAATTTGTGACAGTATAAAATTATTTTTTGAATAATTTACTATAGAAAAGTCAATCCCTGGGATATTTAAAATTTGCGACAGTATAAAATTAGTTTTTGAATAATTTACTATAGAAAAGTCAATCCCTGGCGCAATTAAAATTTGTGACAGTTGAAAATTATTTTTTGAATAATTTACTATAGAAAAGGCAATCCCTGGGATATTTAAAATTTGCGACAGTATAAAATTAGTTTTTGAATAATTTACTATAGAAAAGTCAATCCCTGGCGCAATTAAAATTTGTGACAGTATAAAATTAGTTTTTGAATAATTTACTATAGAAAAGTCAATCCCTGGCGCAATTAAAATTTGTGACAGTTGAAAATTATTTTTTGAATAATTTACTATAGAAAAGGCAATCCCTGGCGCACATAAAATTTGTGACAGTATAAAATTAGTTTTTGAATAATTTACTATAGAAAAGTCAATCCCTGGGATATTTAAAATTTGTGACAGTTGAAAATTATTTTTTGAATAATTTACTATAGAAAAGTCAATCCCTGGCGTAATTAAAATTTGTGACAGTATAAAATTAGTTTTTGAATAATTTACTATAGAAAAGTCAATCCCTGGCGCAATTAAAATTTGTGACAGTATAAAATTAGTTTTTGAATAATTTACTATAGAAAAGTCAATCCCTGGGATATTTAAAATTTGTGACAGTATAAAATTAGTTTTTGAATAATTTACTATAGAAAAGGCAATCCCTGGGATATTTAAAATTTGCGACAGTATAAAATTAGTTTTTGAATAATTTACTATAGAAAAGTCAATCCCTGGCGCAATTAAAATTTGTGACAGTATAAAATTAGTTTTTGAATAATTTACTATAGAAAAGTCAATCCCTGGCGCAATTAAAATTTGTGACAGTATAAAATTAGTTTTTGAATAATTTACTATAGAAAAGGCAATCCCTGGCGTAATTAAAATTTGCGACAGTATAAAATTATTTTTTGAATAATTTACTATAGAAAAGGCAATCCCTGGCGCACATAAAATTTGTGACAGTATAAAATTAGTTTTTGAATAATTTACTATAGAAAAGTCAATCCTTGGGATATTTAAAATTTGTGACAGTTGAAAATTATTTTTTGAATAATTTACTATAGAAAAGGCAATCCCTGGGATATTTAAAATTTGCGACAGTATAAAATTAGTTTTTGAATAATTTACTATTGAAAAGTCAATCCCTGGCGCAATTAAAATTTGTGACAGTTGAAAGTTATTTTTTGAATAATTTACTATAGAAAAGGCAATCCCTGGGATATTTAAAATTTGTGACAGTATAAAATTAGTTTTTGAATAATTTACTATAGAAAAGTCAATCCCTGGCGCAATTAAAATTTGTGACAGTATAAAATTAGTTTTTGAATAATTTACTATAGAAAAGGCAATCCCTGGGATATTTAAAATTTGTGACAGTATAAAATTATTTTTTGAATAATTTACTATAGAAAAGGCAATCCCTGGGATATTTAAAATTTGCGACAGTATAAAATTAGTTTTTGAATAATTTACTATAGAAAAGTCAATCCCTGGCGCAATTAAAATTTGTGACAGTTGAAAATTATTTTTTGAATAATTTACTATAGAAAAGGCAATCCCTGGGATATTTAAAATTTGCGACAGTATAAAATTATTTTTTGAATAATTTACTATAGAAAAGTCAATCCCTGGCGCAATTAAAATTTGTGACAGTTGAAAATTATTTTTTGAATAATTTACTATAGAAAAGGCAATCCCTGGGATATTTAAAATTTGCGACAGTATAAAATTAGTTTTTGAATAATTTACTATAGAAAAGGCAATCCCTGGCGTAATTAAAATTTGCGACAGTATAAAATTAGTTTTTGAATAATTTACTATAGAAAAGTCAATCCCTGGCGCAATTAAAATTTGTGACAGTATAAAATTAGTTTTTGAATAATTTACTATAGAAAAGTCAATCCCTGGCGCAATTAAAATTTGTGACAGTTGAAAATTATTTTTTGAATAATTTACTATAGAAAAGTCAATCCCTGGCGCAATTAAAATTTGTGACAGTTGAAAATTATTTTTTGAAAAATTTACTATAGAAAAGGCAATCCCTGGGATATTTAAAATTTGCGACAGTATAAAATTATTTTTTGAATAATTTACTATAGAAAAGGCAATCCCTGGGATATTTAAAATTTGCGACAGTATAAAATTAGTTTTTGAATAATTTACTATAGAAAAGTCAATCCCTGGCGCAATTAAAATTTGTGACAGTATAAAATTAGTTTTTGAATAATTTACTATAGAAAAGTCAATCCCTGGCGCAATTAAAATTTGTGACAGTATAAAATTAGTTTTTGAATAATTTACTATAGAAAAGTCAATCCCTGGCGCAATTAAAATTTGTGACAGTATAAAATTAGTTTTTGAATAATTTACTATAGAAAAGGCAATCCCTGGCGTAATTAAAATTTGCGACAGTATAAAATTATTTTTTGAATAATTTACTATAGAAAAGGCAATCCCTGGGATATTTAAAATTTGCGACAGTATAAAATTAGTTTTTGAATAATTTACTATAGAAAAGTCAATCCCTGGCGCAATTAAAATTTGTGACAGTATAAAATTATTTTTTGAAAAATTTACTATAGAAAAGGCAATCCCTGGCGTAATTAAAATTTGCGACAGTATAAAATTAGTTTTTGAATAATTTACTATAGAAAAGTCAATCCCTGGCGCAATTAAAATTTGTGACAGTATAAAATTATTTTTTGAATAATTTACTATAGAAAAGTCAATCCCTGGCGCAATTAAAATTTGTGACAGTTGAAAATTATTTTTTGAAAAATTTACTATAGAAAAGGCAATCCCTGGCGCAATTAAAATTTGCGACAGTATAAAATTAGTTTTTGAATAATTTACTATAGAAAAGTCAATCCCTGGCGCAATTAAAATTTGTGACAGTATAAAATTATTTTTTGAATAATTTACTATAGAAAAGTCAATCCCTGGCGCAATTAAAATTTGTGACAGTATAAAATTATTTTTTGAATAATTTACTATAGAAAAGGCAATCCCTGGGATATTTAAAATTTGCGACAGTATAAAATTAGTTTTTGAATAATTTACTATAGAAAAGTCAATCCCTGGCGCAATTAAAATTTGTGACAGTTGAAAATTAGTTTTTGAATAATTTACTATAGAAAAGTCAATCCCTGGCGCAATTAAAATTTGTGACAGTTGAAAATTAGTTTTTGAATAATTTACTATAGAAAAGGCAATCCCTGGCGTAATTAAAATTTGCGACAGTATAAAATTAGTTTTTGAATAATTTACTATAGAAAAGTCAATCCCTGGCGCAATTAAAATTTGTGACAGTATAAAATTAGTTTTTGAATAATTTACTATAGAAAAGTCAATCCCTGGGATATTTAAAATTTGCGACAGTATAAAATTAGTTTTTGAAAAATTTACTATAGAAAAGTCAATCCCTGGCGCAATTAAAATTTGTGACAGTTGAAAATTATTTTTTGAATAATTTACTATAGAAAAGGCAATCCCTGGGATATTTAAAATTTGCGACAGTATAAAATTAGTTTTTGAATAATTTACTATAGAAAAGTCAATCCCTGGCGCAATTAAAATTTGTGACAGTATAAAATTAGTTTTTGAATAATTTACTATAGAAAAGTCAATCCCTGGCGCAATTAAAATTTGTGACAGTTGAAAATTATTTTTTGAATAATTTACTATAGAAAAGGCAATCCCTGGCGCACATAAAATTTGTGACAGTATAAAATTAGTTTTTGAATAATTTACTATAGAAAAGTCAATCCCTGGGATATTTAAAATTTGCGACAGTATAAAATTAGTTTTTGAATAATTTACTATAGAAAAGTCAATCCCTGGGATATTTAAAATTTGCGACAGTATAAAATTAGTTTTTGAATAATTTACTATAGAAAAGTCAATCCCTGGCGCAATTAAAATTTGTGACAGTATAAAATTATTTTTTGAAAAATTTACTATAGAAAAGGCAATCCCTGGCGCAATTAAAATTTGTGACAGTATAAAATTAGTTTTTGAATAATTTACTATAGAAAAGGCAATCCCTGGGATATTTAAAATTTGCGACAGTATAAAATTAGTTTTTGAATAATTTACTATAGAAAAGTCAATCCCTGGCGCAATTAAAATTTGTGACAGTATAAAATTATTTTTTGAATAATTTACTATAGAAAAGTCAATCCCTGGCGCAATTAAAATTTGTGACAGTTGAAAATTATTTTTTGAATAATTTACTATAGAAAAGGCAATCCCTGGGATATTTAAAATTTGCGACAGTATAAAATTAGTTTTTGAATAATTTACTATAGAAAAGTCAATCCCTGGCGCAATTAAAATTTGTGACAGTTGAAAATTATTTTTTGAATAATTTACTATAGAAAAGGCAATCCCTGGGATATTTAAAATTTGTGACAGTATAAAATTAGTTTTTGAATAATTTACTATAGAAAAGTCAATCCCTGGCGCAATTAAAATTTGTGACAGTATAAAATTAGTTTTTGAATAATTTACTATAGAAAAGGCAATCCCTGGGATATTTAAAATTTGCGACAGTATAAAATTAGTTTTTGAATAATTTACTATAGAAAAGTCAATCCCTGGCGCAATTAAAATTTGTGACAGTATAAAATTAGTTTTTGAATAATTTACTATAGAAAAGTCAATCCCTGGGATATTTAAAATTTGTGACAGTTGAAAATTATTTTTTGAATAATTTACTATAGAAAAGTCAATCCCTGGCGCACATAAAATTTGTGACAGTATAAAATTAGTTTTTGAATAATTTACTATAGAAAAGTCAATCCCTGGGATATTTAAAATTTGCGACAGTATAAAATTAGTTTTTGAATAATTTACTATAGAAAAGTCAATCCCTGGCGCAATTAAAATTTGTGACAGTTGAAAATTATTTTTTGAATAATTTACTATAGAAAAGGCAATCCCTGGGATATTTAAAATTTGTGACAGTATAAAATTAGTTTTTGAATAATTTACTATAGAAAAGTCAATCCCTGGGATATTTAAAATTTGTGACAGTTGAAAATTATTTTTTGAATAATTTACTATAGAAAAGTCAATCCCTGGCGTAATTAAAATTTGTGACAGTATAAAATTAGTTTTTGAATAATTTACTATAGAAAAGGCAATCCCTGGCGTAATTAAAATTTGTGACAGTATAAAATTAGTTTTTGAATAATTTACTATAGAAAAGGCAATCCCTGGGATATTTAAAATTTGCGACAGTATAAAATTAGTTTTTGAAAAATTTACTATAGAAAAGTCAATCCCTGGCGCAATTAAAATTTGTGACAGTATAAAATTATTTTTTGAATAATTTACTATAGAAAAGTCAATCCCTGGCGCAATTAAAATTTGTGACAGTTGAAAATTATTTTTTGAATAATTTACTATAGAAAAGGCAATCCCTGGGATATTTAAAATTTGCGACAGTATAAAATTAGTTTTTGAATAATTTACTATAGAAAAGTCAATCCCTGGCGCAATTAAAATTTGTGACAGTATAAAATTATTTTTTGAATAATTTACTATAGAAAAGGCAATCCCTGGGATATTTAAAATTTGCGACAGTATAAAATTAGTTTTTGAATAATTTACTATAGAAAAGTCAATCCCTGGCGCAATTAAAATTTGTGACAGTATAAAATTAGTTTTTGAATAATTTACTATAGAAAAGTCAATCCCTGGGATATTTAAAATTTGTGACAGTATAAAATTAGTTTTTGAATAATTTACTATAGAAAAGGCAATCCCTGGGATATTTAAAATTTGCGACAGTATAAAATTAGTTTTTGAATAATTTACTATAGAAAAGTCAATCCCTGGCGCAATTAAAATTTGTGACAGTATAAAATTAGTTTTTGAATAATTTACTATAGAAAAGTCAATCCCTGGCGCAATTAAAATTTCTGACAGTTGAAAATTAGTTTTTGAATAATTTACTATAGAAAAGTCAATCCCTGGCGCAATTAAAATTTGTGACAGTATAAAATTAGTTTTTGAATAATTTACTATAGAAAAGGCAATCCCTGGGATATTTAAAATTTGCGACAGTATAAAATTAGTTTTTGAATAATTTACTATAGAAAAGTCAATCCCTGGGATATTTAAAATTTGCGACAGTATAAAAATTAGTTTTTGAATAATTTACTATAGAAAAGTCAATCCCTGGCGCAATTAAAATTTGTGACAGTATAAAATTATTTTTTGAATAATTTACTATAGAAAAGTCAATCCCTGGCGCAATTAAAATTTGTGACAGTTGAAAATTATTTTTTGAATAATTTACTATAGAAAAGGCAATCCCTGGGATATTTAAAATTTGCGACAGTATAAAATTAGTTTTTGAATAATTTACTATAGAAAAGGCAATCCCTGGCGTAATTAAAATTTGCGACAGTATAAAATTATTTTTTGAATAATTTACTATAGAAAAGGCAATCCCTGGGATATTTAAAATTTGCGACAGTATAAAATTAGTTTTTGAACAATTTACTATAGAAAAGTCAATCCCTGGCGCAATTAAAATTTGTGACAGTATAAAATTATTTTTTGAAAAATTTACTATAGAAAAGGCAATCCCTGGCGTAATTAAAATTTGCGACAGTATAAAATTAGTTTTTGAATAATTTACTATAGAAAAGTCAATCCCTGGCGCAATTAAAATTTGTGACAGTATAAAATTATTTTTTGAATAATTTACTATAGAAAAGTCAATCCCTGGCGCAATTAAAATTTGTGACAGTTGAAAATTATTTTTTGAAAAATTTACTATAGAAAAGGCAATCCCTGGCGCAATTAAAATTTGTGACAGTTGAAAATTATTTTTTGAATAATTTACTATAGAAAAGGCAATCCCTGGGATATTTAAAATTTGCGACAGTATAAAATTAGTTTTTGAATAATTTACTATAGAAAAGTCAATCCCTGGCGCAATTAAAATTTGTGACAGTATAAAATTATTTTTTGAATAATTTACTATAGAAAAGTCAATCCCTGGCGCAATTAAAATTTGTGACAGTTGAAAATTATTTTTTGAATAATTTACTATAGAAAAGGCAATCCCTGGGATATTTAAAATTTGCGACAGTATAAAATTAGTTTTTGAATAATTTACTATAGAAAAGTCAATCCCTGGCGCAATTAAAATTTGCGACAGTATAAAATTAGTTTTTGAATAATTTACTATAGAAAAGTCAATCCCTGGGATATTTAAAATTTGTGACAGTATAAAATTAGTTTTTGAAAAATTTACTATAGAAAAGGCAATCCCTGGCGCAATTAAAATTTGTGACAGTTGAAAATTATTTTTTGAATAATTTACTATAGAAAAGGCAATCCCTGGGATATTTAAAATTTGCGACAGTATAAAATTAGTTTTTGAATAATTTACTATAGAAAAGGCAATCCCTGGGATATTTAAAATTTGCGACAGTATAAAATTAGTTTTTGAATAATTTACTATAGAAAAGTCAATCCCTGGCGCAATTAAAATTTGTGACAGTATAAAATTAGTTTTTGAATAATTTACTATAGAAAAGGCAATCCCTGGGATATTTAAAATTTGCGACAGTATAAAATTAGTTTTTGAATAATTTACTATAGAAAAGTCAATCCCTGGCGCAATTAAAATTTGTGACAGTATAAAATTAGTTTTTGAATAATTTACTATAGAAAAGTCAATCCCTGGGATATTTAAAATTTGTGACAGTTGAAAATTATTTTTTGAATAATTTACTATAGAAAAGTCAATCCCTGGCGCACATAAAATTTGTGACAGTATAAAATTAGTTTTTGAATAATTTACTATAGAAAAGTCAATCCCTGGGATATTTAAAATTTGCGACAGTATAAAATTAGTTTTTGAATAATTTACTATAGAAAAGTCAATCCCTGGCGCAATTAAAATTTGTGACAGTTGAAAATTATTTTTTGAATAATTTACTATAGAAAAGGCAATCCCTGGGATATTTAAAATTTGTGACAGTATAAAATTAGTTTTTGAATAATTTACTATAGAAAAGTCAATCCCTGGGATATTTAAAATTTGTGACAGTTGAAAATTAGTTTTTGAATAATTTACTATAGAAAAGTCAATCCCTGGCGCAATTAAAATTTGTGACAGTTGAAAATTATTTTTTGAATAATTTACTATAGAAAAGGCAATCCCTGGGATATTTAAAATTTGTGACAGTATAAAATTAGTTTTTGAATAATTTACTATAAAAAAGTCAATCCCTGGCGCAATTAAAATTTGTGACAGTATAAAATTAGTTTTTGAATAATTTACTATAGAAAAGGCAATCCCTGGGATATTTAAAATTTGCGACAGTATAAAATTAGTTTTTGAATAATTTACTATAGAAAAGTCAATCCCTGGCGCAATTAAAATTTGTGACAGTATAAAATTAGTTTTTGAATAATTTACTATAGAAAAGTCAATCCCTGGGATATTTAAAATTTGCGACAGTATAAAATTAGTTTTTGAAAAATTTACTATAGAAAAGTCAATCCCTGGCGCAATTAAAATTTGTGACAGTTGAAAATTATTTTTTGAATAATTTACTATAGAAAAGGCAATCCCTGGGATATTTAAAATTTGCGACAGTATAAAATTAGTTTTTGAATAATTTACTATAGAAAAGTCAATCCCTGGCGCAATTAAAATTTGCGACAGTATAAAATTAGTTTTTGAATAATTTACTATAGAAAAGTCAATCCCTGGCGCAATTAAAATTTGTGACAGTTGAAAATTATTTTTTGAATAATTTACTATAGAAAAGGCAATCCCTGGCGCAATTAAAATTTGTGACAGTTGAAAATTAGTTTTTGAATAATTTACTATAGAAAAGTCAATCCCTGGCGCAATTAAAATTTGTGACAGTTGAAAATTATTTTTTGAATAATTTACTATAGAAAAGGCAATCCCTGGCGCAATTAAAATTTGTGACAGTTGAAAATTAGTTTTTGAATAATTTACTATAGAAAAGGCAATCCCTGGCGTAATTAAAATTTGCGACAGTATAAAATTAGTTTTTGAATAATTTACTATAGAAAAGGCAATCCCTGGCGTAATTAAAATTTGCGACAGTATAAAATTAGTTTTTGAATAATTTACTATAGAAAAGTCAATCCCTGGCGCAATTAAAATTTGTGACAGTATAAAATTAGTTTTTGAATAATTTACTATAGAAAAGTCAATCCCTGGCGCAATTAAAATTTGTGACAGTATAAAATTATTTTTTGAATAATTTACTATAGAAAAGTCAATCCCTGGCGCAATTAAAATTTGTGACAGTTGAAAATTATTTTTTGAAAAATTTACTATAGAAAAGGCAATCCCTGGCGCAATTAAAATTTGTGACAGTTGAAAATTATTTTTTGAATAATTTACTATAGAAAAGGCAATCCCTGGGATATTTAAAATTTGCGACAGTATAAAATTAGTTTTTGAATAATTTACTATAGAAAAGTCAATCCCTGGCGCAATTAAAATTTGTGACAGTATAAAATTATTTTTTGAATAATTTACTATAGAAAAGTCAATCCCTGGCGCAATTAAAATTTGTGACAGTTGAAAATTATTTTTTGAATAATTTACTATAGAAAAGGCAATCCCTGGGATATTTAAAATTTGCGACAGTATAAAATTAGTTTTTGAATAATTTACTATAGAAAAGTCAATCCCTGGCACAATTAAAATTTGCGACAGTATAAAATTAGTTTTTGAATAATTTACTATAGAAAAGTCAATCCCTGGGATATTTAAAATTTGTGACAGTATAAAATTAGTTTTTGAAAAATTTACTATAGAAAAGGCAATTCCTGGCGCAATTAAAATTTGTGACAGTTGAAAATTATTTTTTGAATAATTTACTATAGAAAAGGCAATCCCTGGGATATTTAAAATTTGCGACAGTATAAAATTAGTTTTTGAATAATTTACTATAGAAAAGGCAATCCCTGGGATATTTAAAATTTGCGACAGGATAAAATTAGTTTTTGAATAATTTACTATAGAAAAGTCAATCCCTGGCGCAATTAAAATTTGTGACAGTATAAAATTAGTTTTTGAATAATTTACTATAGAAAAGGCAATCCCTGGGATATTTAAAATTTGCGACAGTATAAAATTAGTTTTTGAATAATTTACTATAGAAAAGTCAATCCCTGGCGCAATTAAAATTTGTGACAGTATAAAATTATTTTTTGAAAAATTTACTATAGAAAAGGCAATCCCTGGCGTAATTAAAATTTGCGACAGTATAAAATTAGTTTTTGAATAATTTACTATAGAAAAGTCAATCCCTGGCGCAATTAAAATTTGTGACAGTATAAAATTATTTTTTGAATAATTTACTATAGAAAAGTCAATCCCTGGCGCAATTAAAATTTGTGACAGTTGAAAATTATTTTTTGAAAAATTTACTATAGAAAAGGCAATCCCTGGCGCAATTAAAATTTGTGACAGTTGAAAATTATTTTTTGAATAATTTACTATAGAAAAGGCAATCCCTGGCGCAATTAAAATTTGCGACAGTATAAAATTAGTTTTTGAATAATTTACTATAGAAAAGTCAATCCCTGGCGCAATTAAAATTTGTGACAGTATAAAATTATTTTTTGAATAATTTACTATAGAAAAGTCAATCCCTGGCGCAATTAAAATTTGTGACAGTTGAAAATTATTTTTTGAATAATTTACTATAGAAAAGGCAATCCCTGGGATATTTAAAATTTGCGACAGTATAAAATTAGTTTTTGAATAATTTACTATAGAAAAGTCAATCCCTGGCGCAATTAAAATTTGCGACAGTATAAAATTAGTTTTTGAATAATTTACTATAGAAAAGTCAATCCCTGGGATATTTAAAATTTGTGACAGTATAAAATTAGTTTTTGAAAAATTTACTATAGAAAAGGCAATCCCTGGCGCAATTAAAATTTGTGACAGTATAAAATTATTTTTTGAATAATTTACTATAGAAAAGGCAATCCCTGGGATATTTAAAATTTGCGACAGTATAAAATTAGTTTTTGAATAATTTACTATAGAAAAGTCAATCCCTGGCGCAATTAAAATTTGTGACAGTTGAAAATTAGTTTTTGAATAATTTACTATAGAAAAGTCAATCCCTGGCGCAATTAAAATTTGTGACAGTTGAAAATTATTTTTTGAATAATTTACTATAGAAAAGGCAATCCCTGGGATATTTAAAATTTGTGACAGTATAAAATTAGTTTTTGAAAAATTTACTATAGAAAAGGCAATCCCTGGCGCAATTAAAATTTGTGACAGTTGAAAATTATTTTTTGAATAATTTACTATAGAAAAGGCAATCCCTGGGATATTTAAAATTTGCGACAGTATGAAATTAGTTTTTGAATAATTTACTATAGAAAAGGCAATCCCTGGGATATTAAAATTTGCGACAGTATAAAATTAGTTTTTGAATAATTTACTATAGAAAAGGCAATCCCTGGGATATTTAAAATTTGTGACAGTATAAAATTATTTTTTGAATAATTTACTATAGAAAAGTCAATCCCTGGCGCAATTAAAATTTGTGACAGTTGAAAATTATTTTTTGAAAAATTTACTATAGAAAAGGCAATCCCTGGCGCAATTAAAATTTGTGACAGTTGAAAATTATTTTTTGAATAATTTACTATAGAAAAGGCAATCCCTGGGATATTTAAAATTTGCGACAGTATAAAATTAGTTTTTGAATAATTTACTATAGAAAAGTCAATCCCTGGCGCAATTAAAATTTGTGACAGTATAAAATTATTTTTTGAATAATTTACTATAGAAAAGTCAATCCCTGGCGCAATTAAAATTTGTGACAGTTGAAAATTATTTTTTGAATAATTTACTATAGAAAAGGCAATCCCTGGGATATTTAAAATTTGCGACAGTATAAAATTAGTTTTTGAATAATTTACTATAGAAAAGTCAATCCCTGGCGCAATTAAAATTTGCGACAGTATAAAATTAGTTTTTGAATAATTTACTATAGAAAAGTCAATCCCTGGGATATTTAAAATTTGTGACAGTATAAAATTAGTTTTTGAAAAATTTACTATAGAAAAGGCAATCCCTGGCGCAATTAAAATTTGTGACAGTTGAAAATTATTTTTTGAATAATTTACTATAGAAAAGGCAATCCCTGGGATATTTAAAATTTGCGACAGTATAAAATTAGTTTTTGAATAATTTACTATAGAAAAGTCAATCCCTGGCGCAATTAAAATTTGTGACAGTATAAAATTAGTTTTTGAATAATTTACTATAGAAAAGTCAATCCCTGGGATATTTAAAATTTGCGACAGTATAAAATTAGTTTTTGAATAATTTACTATAGAAAAGTCAATCCCTGGCGCAATTAAAATTTGTGACAGTTGAAAATTATTTTTTGAATAATTTACTATAGAAAAGGCAATCCCTGGGATATTTAAAATTTGTGACAGTATAAAATTAGTTTTTGAATAATTTACTATAGAAAAGTCAATCCCTGGGATATTTAAAATTTGTGACAGTATAAAATTAGTTTTTGAATAATTTACTATAGAAAAGGCAATCCCTGGCGCAATTAAAATTTGTGACAGTTGAAAATTATTTTTTGAATAATTTACTATAGAAAAGGCAATCCCTGGGATATTTAAAATTTGTGACAGTATAAAATTAGTTTTTGAAAAATTTACTATAGAAAAGGCAATCCCTGGCGCAATTAAAATTTGTGACAGTTGAAAATTATTTTTTGAATAATTTACTATAGAAAAGGCAATCCCTGGGATATTTAAAATTTGCGACAGTATAAAATTAGTTTTTGAATAATTTACTATAGAAAAGTCAATCCCTGGCGCAATTAAAATTTGTGACAGTATAAAATTAGTTTTTGAATAATTTACTATAGAAAAGTCAATCCCTGGGATATTTAAAATTTGCGACAGTATAAAATTAGTTTTTGAATAATTTACTATAGAAAAGTCAATCCCTGGCGCAATTAAAATTTGTGACAGTTGAAAATTATTTTTTGAATAATTTACTATAGAAAAGGCAATCCCTGGGATATTTAAAATTTGTGACAGTATAAAATTAGTTTTTGAATAATTTACTATAGAAAAGTCAATCCCTGGCGCAATTAAAATTTGTGACAGTATAAAATTAGTTTTTGAAAAATTTACTATAGAAAAGTCAATCCCTGGCGCAATTAAAATTTGCGACAGTATAAAATTAGTTTTTGAAAAATTTACTATAGAAAAGGCAATCCCTGGCGTAATTAAAATTTGCGACAGTATAAAATTAGTTTTTGAATAATTTACTATAGAAAAGTCAATCCCTGGGATATTTAAAATTTGTGACAGTTGAAAATTATTTTTTGAATAATTTACTATAGAAAAGGCAATCCCTGGCGCAATTAAAATTTGTGACAGTTGAAAATTATTTTTTGAATAATTTACTATAGAAAAGGCAATCCCTGGGATATTTAAAATTTGCGACAGTATAAAATTAGTTTTTGAATAATTTACTATAGAAAAGTCAATCCCTGGCGCAATTAAAATTTGTGACAGTATAAAATTATTTTTTGAATAATTTACTATAGAAAAGGCAATCCCTGGGATATTTAAAATTTGCGACAGTATAAAATTAGTTTTTGAATAATTTACTATAGAAAAGTCAATCCCTGGCGCAATTAAAATTTGTGACAGTTGAAAATTATTTTTTGAATAATTTACTATAGAAAAGTCAATCCCTGGCGCAATTAAAATTTGTGACAGTATAAAATTATTTTTTGAATAATTTACTATAGAAAAGGCAATCCCTGGGATATTTAAAATTTGCGACAGTATAAAATTAGTTTTTGAATAATTTACTATAGAAAAGTCAATCCCTGGGATATTTAAAATTTGTGACAGTTGAAAATTAGTTTTTGAATAATTTACTATAGAAAAGTCAATCCCTGGCGCAATTAAAATTTGTGACAGTTGAAAATTAGTTTTTGAATAATTTACTATAGAAAAGTCAATCCCTGGCGCAATTAAAATTTGCGACAGTATAAAATTAGTTTTTGAATAATTTACTATAGAAAAGTCAATCCCTGGGATATTTAAAATTTGTGACAGTATAAAATTAGTTTTTGAAAAATTTACTATAGAAAAGGCAATCCCTGGGATATTTAAAATTTGCGACAGTATAAAATTAGTTTTTGAATAATTTACTATAGAAAAGTCAATCCCTGGCGCAATTAAAATTTGTGACAGTTGAAAATTATTTTTTGAATAATTTACTATAGAAAAGGCAATCCCTGGGATATTTAAAATTTGTGACAGTATAAAATTAGTTTTTGAATAATTTACTATAGAAAAGGCAATCCCTGGCGCAATTAAAATTTGTGACAGTTGAAAATTATTTTTTGAATAATTTACTATAGAAAAGGCAATCCCTGGGATATTTAAAATTTGCGACAGTATAAAATTAGTTTTTGAATAATTTACTATAGAAAAGTCAATCCCTGGCGCAATTAAAATTTGTGACAGTATAAAATTAGTTTTTGAATAATTTACTATAGAAAAGTCAATCCCTGGGATATTTAAAATTTGCGACAGTATAAAATTAGTTTTTGAAAAATTTACTATAGAAAAGTCAATCCCTGGCGCAATTAAAATTTGTGACAGTTGAAAATTATTTTTTGAATAATTTACTATAGAAAAGGCAATCCCTGGCGCAATTAAAATTTGTGACAGTTGAAAATTATTTTTTGAATAATTTACTATAGAAAAGGCAATCCCTGGGATATTTAAAATTTGCGACAGTATAAAATTAGTTTTTGAATAATTTACTATAGAAAAGGCAATCCCTGGGATATTTAAAATTTGCGACAGAATAAAATTAGTTTTTGAATAATTTACTATAGAAAAGTCAATCCCTGGCGCAATTAAAATTTGTGACAGTATAAAATTATTTTTTGAATAATTTACTATAGAAAAGTCAATCCCTGGCGCAATTAAAATTTGTGACAGTTGAAAATTATTTTTTGAATAATTTACTATAGAAAAGGCAATCCCTGGGATATTTAAAATTTGCGACAGTATAAAATTAGTTTTTGAATAATTTACTATAGAAAAGTCAATCCCTGGCGCAATTAAAATTTGTGACAGTATAAAATTAGTTTTTGAATAATTTACTATAGAAAAGTCAATCCCTGGCGCAATTAAAATTTGTGACAGTTGAAAATTATTTTTTGAATAATTTACTATAGAAAAGGCAATCCCTGGGATATTTAAAATTTGCGACAGTATAAAATTAGTTTTTGAATAATTTACTATAGAAAAGGCAATCCCTGGCGCAATTAAAATTTGTGACAGTTGAAAATTAGTTTTTGAATAATTTACTATAGAAAAGGCAATCCCTGGGATATTTAAAATTTGTGACAGTATAAAATTAGTTTTTGAAAAATTTACTATAGAAAAGGCAATCCCTGGCGCAATTAAAATTTGTGACAGTTGAAAATTATTTTTTGAATAATTTACTATAGAAAAGTCAATCCCTGGCGCAATTAAAATTTGTGACAGTTGAAAATTATTTTTTGAATAATTTACTATAGAAAAGGCAATCCCTGGCGCAATTAAAATTTGTGACAGTTGAAAATTATTTTTTGAATAATTTACTATAGAAAAGGCAATCCCTGGGATATTTAAAATTTGCGACAGTATAAAATTAGTTTTTGAATAATTTACTATAGAAAAGGCAATCCCTGGGATATTTAAAATTTGCGACAGTATAAAATTAGTTTTTGAATAATTTACTATAGAAAAGTCAATCCCTGGCGCAATTAAAATTTGTGACAGTTGAAAATTATTTTTTGAATAATTTACTATAGAAAAGGCAATCCCTGGGATATTTAAAATTTGTGACAGTATAAAATTATTTTTTGAATAATTTACTATAGAAAAGGCAATCCCTGGGATATTTAAAATTTGTGACAGTTGAAAATTATTTTTTGAATAATTTACTATAGAAAAGGCAATCCCTGGGATATTTAAAATTTGTGACAGTATAAAATTAGTTTTTGAAAAATTTACTATAGAAAAGGCAATCCCTGGCGCAATTAAAATTTGTGACAGTTGAAAATTATTTTTTGAATAATTTACTATAGAAAAGGCAATCCCTGGGATATTTAAAATTTGCGACAGTATAAAATTAGTTTTTGAATAATTTACTATAGAAAAGTCAATCCCTGGGATATTTAAAATTTGTGACAGTTGAAAATTATTTTTTGAATAATTTACTATAGAAAAGTCAATCCCTGGCGCAATTAAAATTTGTGACAGTATAAAATTAGTTTTTGAATAATTTACTATAGAAAAGTCAATCCCTGGCGCAATTAAAATTTGCGACAGTATAAAATTATTTTTTGAATAATTTACTATAGAAAAGTCAATCCCTGGCGTAATTAAAATTTGTGACAGTATAAAATTAGTTTTTGAAAAATTTACTATAGAAAAGGCAATCCCTGGCGCAATTAAAATTTGTGACAGTTGAAAATTATTTTTTGAATAATTTACTATAGAAAAGGCAATCCCTGGGATATTTAAAATTTGCGACAGTATAAAATTAGTTTTTGAATAATTTACTATAGAAAAGTCAATCCCTGGCGTAATTAAAATTTGTGACAGTTGAAAATTATTTTTTGAATAATTTACTATAGAAAAGGCAATCCCTGGCGTAATTAAAATTTGTGACAGTATAAAATTATTTTTTGAATAATTTACTATAGAAAAGGCAATCCCTGGGATATTTAAAATTTGCGACAGTATAAAATTAGTTTTTGAATAATTTACTATAGAAAAGTCAATCCCTGGCGCAATTAAAATTTGTGACAGTATAAAATTATTTTTTGAATAATTTACTATAGAAAAGGCAATCCCTGGGATATTTAAAATTTGTGACAGTATAAAATTATTTTTTGAATAATTTACTATAGAAAAGTCAATCCCTGGCGTAATTAAAATTTGTGACAGTATAAAATTAGTTTTTGAATAATTTACTATAGAAAAGTCAATCCCTGGGATATTTAAAATTTGTGACAGTTGAAAATTATTTTTTGAATAATTTACTATAGAAAAGTCAATCCCTGGGATATTTAAAATTTGCGACAGTTGAAAATTAGTTTTTGAATAATTTACTATAGAAAAGGCAATCCCTGGGATATTTAAAATTTGTGACAGTATAAAATTATTTTTTGAATAATTTACTATAGAAAAGTCAATCCCTGGCGCAATTAAAATTTGTGACAGTATAAAATTATTTTTTGAACAATTTACTATAGAAAAGTCAATCCCTGGCGTAATTAAAATTTGTGACAGTATAAAATTAGTTTTTGAAAAATTTACTATAGAAAAGGCAATCCCTGGCGCAATTAAAATTTGTGACAGTTGAAAATTATTTTTTGAATAATTTACTATAGAAAAGGCAATCCCTGGGATATTTAAAATTTGCGACAGTATAAAATTAGTTTTTGAATAATTTACTATAGAAAAGTCAATCCCTGGCGCAATTAAAATTTGTGACAGTATAAAATTATTTTTTGAATAATTTACTATAGAAAAGGCAATCCCTGGGATATTTAAAATTTGCGACAGTATAAAATTAGTTTTTGAATAATTTACTATAGAAAAGTCAATCCCTGGCGCAATTAAAATTTGTGACAGTTGAAAATTATTTTTTGAATAATTTACTATAGAAAAGTCAATCCCTGGCGCAATTAAAATTTGTGACAGTATAAAATTATTTTTTGAATAATTTACTATAGAAAAGGCAATCCCTGGCGCAATTAAAATTTGTGACAGTATAAAATTATTTTTTGAATAATTTACTATAGAAAAGTCAATCCCTGGCGCAATTAAAATTTGTGACAGTATAAAATTAGTTTTTGAATAATTTACTATAGAAAAGTCAATCCCTGGCGCAATTAAAATTTGTGACAGTTGAAAATTAGTTTTTGAATAATTTACTATAGAAAAGTCAATCCCTGGCGCAATTAAAATTTGCGACAGTATAAAATTAGTTTTTGAATAATTTACTATAGAAAAGTCAATCCCTGGGATATTTAAAATTTGCGACAGTATAAAATTAGTTTTTGAATAATTTACTATAGAAAAGTCAATCCCTGGCGCAATTAAAATTTGTGACAGTATAAAATTAGTTTTTGAATAATTTACTATAGAAAAGGCAATCCCTGGGATATTTAAAATTTGCGACAGTATAAAATTAGTTTTTGAATAATTTACTATAGAAAAGTCAATCCCTGGCGCAATTAAAATTTGTGACAGTTGAAAATTATTTTTTGAATAATTTACTATAGAAAAGGCAATCCCTGGCGTAATTAAAATTTGCGACAGTATAAAATTAGTTTTTGAATAATTTACTATAGAAAAGTCAATCCCTGGCGCAATTAAAATTTGTGACAGTATAAAATTAGTTTTTGAATAATTTACTATAGAAAAGTCAATCCCTGGGATATTTAAAATTTGCGACAGTATAAAATTATTTTTTGAATAATTTACTATAGAAAAGTCAATCCCTGGCGTAATTAAAATTTGTGACAGTATAAAATTAGTTTTCGAAAAATTTACTATAGAAAAGGCAATCCCTGGCGCAATTAAAATTTGTGACAGTTGAAAATTATTTTTTGAATAATTTACTATAGAAAAGGCAATCCCTGGGATATTTAAAATTTGCGACAGTATAAAATTAGTTTTTGAATAATTTACTATAGAAAAGTCAATCCCTGGCGCAATTAAAATTTGTGACAGTTGAAAATTATTTTTTGAATAATTTACTATAGAAAAGGCAATCCCTGGGATATTTAAAATTTGCGACAGTATAAAATTAGTTTTTGAATAATTTACTATAGAAAAGTCAATCCCTGGGATATTTAAAATTTGCGACAGTATAAAATTAGTTTTTGAAAAATTTACTATAGAAAAGTCAATCCCTGGCGCAATTAAAATTTGTGACAGTTGAAAATTATTTTTTGAATAATTTACTATAGAAAAGGCAATCCCTGGCGCAATTAAAATTTGTGACAGTTGAAAATTATTTTTTGAATAATTTACTATAGAAAAGGCAATCCCTGGGATATTTAAAATTTGCGACAGTATAAAATTAGTTTTTGAATAATTTACTATAGAAAAGTCAATCCCTGGCGCAATTAAAATTTGTGACAGTTGAAAATTATTTTTTGAATAATTTACTATAGAAAAGTCAATCCCTGGCACAATTAAAATTTGTGACAGTATAAAATTATTTTTTGAATAATTTACTATAGAAAAGGCAATCCCTGGGATATTTAAAATTTGCGACAGTATAAAATTAGTTTTTGAATAATTTACTATAGAAAAGTCAATCCCTGGCGCAATTAAAATTTGTGACAGTATAAAATTATTTTTTGAATAATTTACTATAGAAAAGGCAATCCCTGGCGTAATTAAAATTTGCGACAGTATAAAATTAGTTTTTGAATAATTTACTATAGAAAAGTCAATCCCTGGCGCAATTAAAATTTGTGACAGTATAAAATTATTTTTTGAATAATTTACTATAGAAAAGTCAATCCCTGGCGCAATTAAAATTTGTGACAGTATAAAATTATTTTTTGAATAATTTACTATAGAAAAGGCAATCCCTGGGATATTTAAAATTTGCGACAGTATAAAATTAGTTTTTGAATAATTTACTATAGAAAAGTCAATCCCTGGCGCAATTAAAATTTGTGACAGTATAAAATTAGTTTTTGAATAATTTACTATAGAAAAGTCAATCCCTGGCGCAATTAAAATTTGTGACAGTATAAAATTATTTTTTGAATAATTTACTATAGAAAAGGCAATCCCTGGCGCAATTAAAATTTGTGACAGTTGAAAATTATTTTTTGAATAATTTACTATAGAAAAGGCAATCCCTGGGATATTTAAAATTTGCGACAGTATAAAATTAGTTTTTGAATAATTTACTATAGAAAAGGCAATCCCTGGGATATTTAAAATTTGTGACAGTATAAAATTAGTTTTTGAATAATTTACTATAGAAAAGTCAATCCCTGGCGCAATTAAAATTTGTGACAGTTGAAAATTATTTTTTGAATAATTTACTATAGAAAAGTCAATCCCTGGGATATTTAAAATTTGTGACAGTATAAAATTAGTTTTTGAATAATTTACTATAGAAAAGTCAATCCCTGGGATATTTAAAATTTGTGACAGTTGAAAATTAGTTTTTGAATAATTTACTATAGAAAAGTCAATCCCTGGCGCAATTAAAATTTGTGACAGTATAAAATTATTTTTTGAATAATTTACTATAGAAAAGTCAATCCCTGGCGCAATTAAAATTTGTGACAGTTGAAAATTATTTTTTGAAAAATTTACTATAGAAAAGGCAATCCCTGGCGCAATTAAAATTTGTGACAGTTGAAAATTATTTTTTGAATAATTTACTATAGAAAAGTCAATCCCTGGCGTAATTAAAATTTGTGACAGTATAAAATTAGTTTTTGAAAAATTTACTATAGAAAAGGCAATCCCTGGCGCAATTAAAATTTGTGACAGTATAAAATTAGTTTTTGAATAATTTACTATAGAAAAGTCAATCCCTGGGATATTTAAAATTTGTGACAGTTGAAAATTATTTTTTGAATAATTTACTATAGAAAAGTCAATCCCTGGCGTAATTAAAATTTGTGACAGTATAAAATTAGTTTTTGAAAAATTTACTATAGAAAAGTCAATCCCATGGCGTAATTAAAATTTGCGACAGTATAAAATTATTTTTTGAATAATTTACTATAGAAAAGTCAATCCCTGGCGCAATTAAAATTTGTGACAGTATAAAATTATTTTTTGAATAATTTACTATAGAAAAGTCAATCCCTGGCGCAATTAAATTTGTGACAGTTGAAAATTATTTTTTGAATAATTTACTATAGAAAGTCAATCCCTGGGATATTTAAAATTTGCGACAGTATAAAATTAGTTTTTGAATAATTTACTATAGAAAAAGTCAATCCCTGGCGCAATTAAAATTTGTGACAGTATAAAATTATTTTTTTGAATAATTTACTATAGAAAAGTCAATCCCTGGCGCAATTAAAATTTGTGACAGTTGAAAATTAGTTTTTGAAAATTTACTATAGAAAAGTCAATCCCTGGGATATTTAAAATTTGTGACAGTTGAAAATTATTTTTTGAATAATTTACTATAGAAAAGTCAATCCCTGGCGTAATTAAAATTTGTGACAGTATAAAATTAGTTTTTGAAAAATTTACTATAGAAAAGGCAATCCCTGGCGCAATTAAAATTTGTGACAGTTGAAAATTATTTTTTGAATAATTTACTATAGAAAAGGCAATCCCTGGGATATTTAAAATTTGCGACAGTATAAAATTAGTTTTTGAATAATTTACTATAGAAAAGTCAATCCCTGGCGCAATTAAAATTTGTGACAGTATAAAATTAGTTTTTGAATAATTTACTATAGAAAAGTCAATCCCTGGCGCAATTAAAATTTGTGACAGTTGAAAATTATTTTTTGAATAATTTACTATAGAAAAGGCAATCCCTGGCGCACATAAAATTTGTGACAGTATAAAATTAGTTTTTGAATAATTTACTATAGAAAAGTCAATCCCTGGGATATTTAAAATTTGTGACAGTTGAAAATTATTTTTTGAATAATTTACTATAGAAAAGTCAATCCCTGGCGTAATTAAAATTTGTGACAGTATAAAATTAGTTTTTGAATAATTTACTATAGAAAAGTCAATCCCTGGCGCAATTAAAATTTGTGACAGTATAAAATTAGTTTTTGAATAATTTACTATAGAAAAGGCAATCCCTGGCGCAATTAAAATTTGTGACAGTTGAAAATTATTTTTTGAATAATTTACTATAGAAAAGGCAATCCCTGGGATATTTAAAATTTGCGACAGTATAAAATTATTTTTTGAATAATTTACTATAGAAAAGGCAATCCCTGGGATATTTAAAATTTGTGACAGTATAAAATTAGTTTTTGAAAAATTTACTATAGAAAAGGCAATCCCTGGCGCAATTAAAATTTGTGACAGTTGAAAATTATTTTTTGAATAATTTACTATAGAAAAGGCAATCCCTGGGATATTTAAAATTTGCGACAGTATAAAATTAGTTTTTGAATAATTTACTATAGAAAAGTCAATCCCTGGCGCAATTAAAATTTGTGACAGTTGAAAATTATTTTTTGAATAATTTACTATAGAAAAGTCAATCCCTGGCGCAATTAAAATTTGTGACAGTATAAAATTATTTTTTGAATAATTTACTATAGAAAAGGCAATCCCTGGGATATTTAAAATTTGCGACAGTATAAAATTAGTTTTTGAATAATTTACTATAGAAAAGTCAATCCCTGGCGCAATTAAAATTTGTGACAGTATAAAATTATTTTTTGAATAATTTACTATAGAAAAGGCAATCCCTGGCGTAATTAAAATTTGCGACAGTATAAAATTAGTTTTTGAATAATTTACTATAGAAAAGTCAATCCCTGGCGCAATTAAAATTTGTGACAGTATAAAATTATTTTTTGAATAATTTACTATAGAAAAGTCAATCCCTGGCGCAATTAAAATTTGTGACAGTATAAAATTATTTTTTGAATAATTTACTATAGAAAAGGCAATCCCTGGGATATTTAAAATTTGCGACAGTATAAAATTAGTTTTTGAATAATTTACTATAGAAAAGTCAATCCCTGGCGCAATTAAAATTTGTGACAGTATAAAATTAGTTTTTGAATAATTTACTATAGAAAAGTCAATCCCTGGCGCAATTAAAATTTGTGACAGTATAAAATTATTTTTTGAATAATTTACTATAGAAAAGTCAATCCCTGGCGCAATTAAAATTTGCGACAGTATAAAATTAGTTTTTGAATAATTTACTATAGAAAAGGCAATCCCTGGCGTAATTAAAATTTGCGACAGTATAAAATTATTTTTTGAATAATTTACTATAGAAAAGGCAATCCCTGGGATATTTAAAATTTGCGACAGTATAAAATTATTTTTTGAATAATTTACTATAGAAAAGGCAATCCCTGGCGTAATTAAAATTTGCGACAGTATAAAATTAGTTTTTGAATAATTTACTATAGAAAAGTCAATCCCTGGCGCAATTAAAATTTGTGACAGTATAAAATTATTTTTTGAATAATTTACTATAGAAAAGTCAATCCCTGGCGCAATTAAAATTTGTGACAGTTGAAAATTATTTTTTGAAAAATTTACTATAGAAAAGGCAATCCCTGGCGCAATTAAAATTTGTGACAGTTGAAAATTATTTTTTGAATAATTTACTATAGAAAAGGCAATCCCTGGGATATTTAAAATTTGCGACAGTATAAAATTAGTTTTTGAATAATTTACTATAGAAAAGTCAATCCCTGGCGCAATTAAAATTTGTGACAGTATAAAATTATTTTTTGAATAATTTACTATAGAAAAGTCAATCCCTGGCGTAATTAAAATTTGTGACAGTATAAAATTAGTTTTTGAAAAATTTACTATAGAAAAGGCAATCCCTGGCGCAATTAAAATTTGTGACAGTTGAAAATTATTTTTTGAATAATTTACTATAGAAAAGGCAATCCCTGGGATATTTAAAATTTGCGACAGTATAAAATTAGTTTTTGAATAATTTACTATAGAAAAGTCAATCCCTGGCGCAATTAAAATTTGTGACAGTATAAAATTAGTTTTTGAATAATTTACTATAGAAAAGTCAATCCCTGGCGTAATTAAAATTTGTGACAGTTGAAAATTATTTTTTGAATAATTTACTATAGAAAAGTCAATCCCTGGCGCAATTAAAATTTGTGACAGTATAAAATTAGTTTTTGAATAATTTACTATAGAAAAG
The DNA here is from genome assembly GCA_963930735.1 of Dioctria linearis. Lineage (NCBI taxonomy): Eukaryota > Metazoa > Arthropoda > Insecta > Diptera > Asilidae > Dioctria > Dioctria linearis. The sequence continues at coordinate 66,020 of CAWVNZ010000770.1, forward strand.
TCAATCCCTGGGATATTTAAAATTTGCGACAGTATAAAATTAGTTTTTGAATAATTTACTATAGAAAAGTCAATCCCTGGCGCAATTAAAATTTGTGACAGTTGAAAATTATTTTTTGAATAATTTACTATAGAAAAGGCAATCCCTGGCGTAATTAAAATTTGCGACAGTATAAAATTATTTTTTGAATAATTTACTATAGAAAAGGCAATCCCTGGCGTAATTAAAATTTGCGACAGTATAAAATTAGTTTTTGAATAATTTACTATAGAAAAGGCAATCCCTGGCGTAATTAAAATTTGCGACAGTATAAAATTATTTTTTGAATAATTTACTATAGAAAAGTCAATCCCTGGCGCAATTAAAATTTGTGACAGTATAAAATTAGTTTTTGAATAATTTACTATAGAAAAGTCAATCCCTGGCGCAATTAAAATTTGTGACAGTTGAAAATTATTTTTTGAAAAATTTACTATAGAAAAGGCAATCCCTGGCGCAATTAAAATTTGTGACAGTATAAAATTAGTTTTTGAATAATTTACTATAGAAAAGTCAATCCCTGGCGTAATTAAAATTTGTGACAGTTGAAAATTATTTTTTGAATAATTTACTATAGAAAAGGCAATCCCTGGGATATTTAAAATTTGTGACAGTTGAAAATTATTTTTTGAATAATTTACTATAGAAAAGTCAATCCCTGGGATATTTAAAATTTGTGACAGTATAAAATTAGTTTTTGAAAAATTTACTATAGAAAAGGCAATCCCTGGCGCAATTAAAATTTGTGACAGTTGAAAATTATTTTTTGAATAATTTACTATAGAAAAGGCAATCCGGATATTTAAAATTTGCGACAGTTGAAAATTATTTTTTGAATAATTTACTATAGAAAAGGCAATCCCTGGCGCACATAAAATTTGTGACAGTATAAAATTATTTTTTGAATAATTTACTATAGAAAAGGCAATCACTGGGATATTTAAAATTTGCGACAGTATAAAATTAGTTTTTGAATAATTTACTATAGAAAAGTCAATCCCTGGCGCAATTAAAATTTGTGACAGTATAAAATTAGTTTTTGAATAATTTACTATAGAAAAGGCAATCCCTGGCGCACATAAAATTTGTGACAGTATAAAATTATTTTTTGAATAATTTACTATAGAAAAGGCAATCCCTGGGATATTTAAAATTTGCGACAGTATAAAATTAGTTTTTGAATAATTTACTATAGAAAAGTCAATCCCTGGCGCAATTAAAATTTGTGACAGTATAAAATTAGTTTTTGAATAATTTACTATAGAAAAGTCAATCCCTGGCGTAATTAAAATTTGTGACAGTTGAAAATTATTTTTTGAATAATTTACTATAGAAAAGTCAATCCCTGGCGCAATTAAAATTTGTGACAGTATAAAATTAGTTTTTGAATAATTTACTATAGAAAAGTCAATCCCTGGCGCAATTAAAATTTGTGACAGTTGAAAATTATTTTTTGAAAAATTTACTATAGAAAAGGCAATCCCTGGCGCAATTAAAATTTGTGACAGTATAAAATTAGTTTTTGAATAATTTACTATAGAAAAGTCAATCCCTGGCGTAATTAAAATTTGTGACAGTTGAAAATTATTTTTTGAATAATTTACTATAGAAAAGGCAATCCCTGGGATATTTAAAATTTGTGACAGTTGAAAATTATTTTTTGAATAATTTACTATAGAAAAGTCAATCCCTGGGATATTTAAAATTTGTGACAGTATAAAATTAGTTTTTGAAAAATTTACTATAGAAAAGGCAATCCCTGGCGCAATTAAAATTTGTGACAGTTGAAAATTATTTTTTGAATAATTTACTATAGAAAAGGCAATCCCTGGGATATTTAAAATTTGCGACAGTTGAAAATTATTTTTTGAATAATTTACTATAGAAAAGGCAATCCCTGGCGCACATAAAATTTGTGACAGTATAAAATTATTTTTTGAATAATTTACTATAGAAAAGGCAATCCCTGGGATATTTAAAATTTGCGACAGTATAAAATTAGTTTTTGAATAATTTACTATAGAAAAGTCAATCCCTGGCGCAATTAAAATTTGTGACAGTATAAAATTAGTTTTTGAATAATTTACTATAGAAAAGGCAATCCCTGGGATATTTAAAATTTGCGACAGTATAAAATTATTTTTTGAATAATTTACTATAGAAAAGGCAATCCCTGGGATATTTAAAATTTGTGACAGTTGAAAATTATTTTTTGAATAATTTACTATATAAAAGTCAATCCCTGGCGCAATTAAAATTTGTGACAGTTGAAAATTATTTTTTGAATAATTTACTATAGAAAAGGCAATCCCTGGCGCACATAAAATTTGTGACAGTTGAAAATTATTTTTTGAAAAATTTACTATATAAAAGGCAATCCCTGGCGCACATAAAATTTGTGACAGTATAAAATTATTTTTTGAATAATTTACTATAGAAAAGGCAATCCCTGGGATATTTAAAATTTGCGACAGTATAAAATTAGTTTTTGAATAATTTACTATAGAAAAGTCAATCCCTGGCGCAATTAAAATTTGTGACAGTATAAAATTAGTTTTTGAATAATTTACTATAGAAAAGTCAATCCCTGGCGCAATTAAAATTTGTGACAGTTGAAAATTATTTTTTGAAAAATTTACTATAGAAAAGGCAATCCCTGGCGCAATTAAAATTTGTGACAGTATAAAATTAGTTTTTGAATAATTTACTATAGAAAAGTCAATCCCTGGCGTAATTAAAATTTGTGACAGTTGAAAATTATTTTTTGAATAATTTACTATAGAAAAGTCAATCCCTGGCGCAATTAAAATTTGTGACAGTTGAAAATTATTTTTTGAATAATTTACTATAGAAAAGTCAATCCCTGGCGCAATTAAAATTTGTGACAGTTGAAAATTATTTTTTGAAAAATTTACTATAGAAAAGGCAATCCCTGGCGCAATTAAAATTTGTGACAGTTGAAAATTATTTTTTGAATAATTTACTATAGAAAAGGCAATCCCTGGCGTAATTAAAATTTGCGACAGTATAAAATTAGTTTTTGAATAATTTACTATAGAAAAGGCAATCCCTGGCGTAATTAAAATTTGCGACAGTATAAAATTATTTTTTGAATAATTTACTATAGAAAAGTCAATCCCTGGGATATTTAAAATTTGCGACAGTTGAAAATTATTTTTTGAATAATTTACTATAGAAAAGGCAATCCCTGGGATATTTAAAATTTGCGACAGTATAAAATTAGTTTTTGAATAATTTACTATAGAAAAGGCAATCCCTGGCGCAATTAAAATTTGTGACAGTTGAAAATTATTTTTTGAATAATTTACTATAGAAAAGTCAATCCCTGGCGCAATTAAAATTTGTGACAGTATAAAATTATTTTTTGAATAATTTACTATAGAAAAGTCAATCCCTGGCGTAATTAAAATTTGTGACAGTTGAAAATTATTTTTTGAATAATTTACTATAGAAAAGGCAATCCCTGGGATATTTAAAATTTGCGACAGTATAAAATTAGTTTTTGAATAATTTACTATAGAAAAGTCAATCCCTGGCGCAATTAAAATTTGTGACAGTTGAAAATTATTTTTTGAATAATTTACTATAGAAAAGGCAATCCCTGGGATATTTAAAATTTGCGACAGTATAAAATTAGTTTTTGAATAATTTACTATAGAAAAGTCAATCCCTGGCGCAATTAAAATTTGTGACAGTATAAAATTATTTTTTGAAAAATTTACTATAGAAAAGGCAATCCCTGGCGCAATTAAAATTTGCGACAGTATAAAATTAGTTTTTTGAATAATTTACTATAGAAAAGTCAATCCCTGGCGCAATTAAAATTTGTGACAGTTGAAAATTATTTTTTGAATAATTTACTATAGAAAAGTCAATCCCTGGCGCAATTAAAATTTGTGACAATTGAAAATTATTTTTTGAAAAATTTACTATAGAAAAGGCAATCCCTGGCGCAATTAAAATTTGTGACAGTATAAAATTAGTTTTTGAATAATTTACTATAGAAAAGGCAATCCCTGGCGCAATTAAAATTTGTGACAGTTGAAAATTAGTTTTTGAATAATTTACTATAGAAAAGGCAATCCCTGGCGTAATTAAAATTTGCGACAGTATAAAATTAGTTTTTGAATAATTTACTATAGAAAAGGCAATCCCTGGCGCAATTAAAATTTGTGACAGTTGAAAATTAGTTTTTGAATAATTTACTATAGAAAAGGCAATCCCTGGCGTAATTAAAATTTGCGACAGTATAAAATTATTTTTTGAATAATTTACTATAGAAAAGTCAATCCCTGGGATATTTAAAATTTGCGACAGTATAAAATTAGTTTTTGAATAATTTACTATAGAAAAGTCAATCCCTGGCGCAATTAAAATTTGTGACAGTATAAAATTATTTTTTGAATAATTTACTATAGAAAAGGCAATCCCTGGGATATTTAAAATTTGCGACAGTATAAAATTAGTTTTTGAATAATTTACTATAGAAAAGTCAATCCCTGGCGCAATTAAAATTTGTGACAGTATAAAATTATTTTTTGAATAATTTACTATAGAAAAGTCAATCCCTGGGATATTTAAAATTTGCGACAGTTGAAAATTATTTTTTGAATAATTTACTATAGAAAAGGCAATCCCTGGGATATTTAAAATTTGCGACAGTATAAAATTAGTTTTTGAATAATTTACTATAGAAAAGTCAATCCCTGGCGCAATTAAAATTTGTGACAGTTGAAAATTATTTTTTGAATAATTTACTATAGAAAAGTCAATCCCTGGGATATTTAAAATTTGCGACAGTATAAAATTAGTTTTTGAATAATTTACTATAGAAAAGTCAATCCCTGGTGTAATTAAAATTTGTGACAGTTGAAAATTATTTTTTGAATAATTTACTATAGAAAAGGCAATCCCTGGGATATTTAAAATTTGCGACAGTATAAAATTAGTTTTTGAATAATTTACTATAGAAAAGTCAATCCCTGGCGCAATTAAAATTTGTGACAGTATAAAATTAGTTTTTGAATAATTTACTATAGAAAAGGCAATCCCTGGGATATTTAAAATTTGCGACAGTATAAAATTAGTTTTTGAATAATTTACTATAGAAAAGTCAATCCCTGGTGTAATTAAAATTTGTGACAGTTGAAAATTATTTTTTGAATAATTTACTATAGAAAAGGCAATCCCTGGGATATTTAAAATTTGCGACAGTATAAAATTAGTTTTTGAATAATTTACTATAGAAAAGTCAATCCCTGGCGCAATTAAAATTTGTGACAGTATAAAATTAGTTTTTGAATAATTTACTATAGAAAAGGCAATCCCTGGCGTAATTAAAATTTGCGACAGTATAAAATTATTTTTTGAATAATTTACTATAGAAAAGGCAATCCCTGGGATATTTAAAATTTGCGACAGTATAAAATTAGTTTTTGAATAATTTACTATAGAAAAGTCAATCCCTGGCGTAATTAAAATTTGTGACAGTATAAAATTATTTTTTGAATAATTTACTATAGAAAAGGCAATCCCTGGGATATTTAAAATTTGCGACAGTATAAAATTAGTTTTTGAATAATTTACTATAGAAAAGTCAATCCCTGGCGCAATTAAAATTTGTGACAGTTGAAAATTATTTTTTGAAAAATTTACTATAGAAAAGGCAATCCCTGGCGCAATTAAAATTTGTGACAGTTGAAAATTATTTTTTGAATAATTTACTATAGAAAAGTCAATCCCTGGCGCAATTAAAATTTGTGACAGTTGAAAATTATTTTTTGAATAATTTACTATAGAAAAGGCAATCCCTGGGATATTTAAAATTTGCGACAGTATAAAATTAGTTTTTGAATAATTTACTATAGAAAAGTCAATCCCTGGCGGAATTAAAATTTGTGACAGTTGAAAATTATTTTTTGAATAATTTACTATAGAAAAGGCAATCCCTGGGATATTTAAAATTTGCGACAGTATAAAATTAGTTTTTGAATAATTTACTATAGAAAAGTCAATCCCTGGTGTAATTAAAATTTGTGACAGTTGAAAATTATTTTTTGAATAATTTACTATAGAAAAGGCAATCCCTGGCGCAATTAAAATTTGCGACAGTATAAAATTAGTTTTTGAATAATTTACTATAGAAAAGTCAATCCCTGGCGCAATTAAAATTTGTGACAGTTGAAAATTATTTTTTGAATAATTTACTATAGAAAAGGCAATCCCTGGGATATTTAAAATTTGCGACAGTATAAAATTAGTTTTTGAATAATTTACTATAGAAAAGTCAATCCCTGGTGTAATTAAAATTTGTGACAGTTGAAAATTATTTTTTGAATAATTTACTATAGAAAAGGCAATCCCTGGGATATTTAAAATTTGCGACAGTATAAAATTAGTTTTTGAATAATTTACTATAGAAAAGTCAATCCCTGGCGCAATTAAAATTTGTGACAGTATAAAATTAGTTTTTGAATAATTTACTATAGAAAAGGCAATCCCTGGCGTAATTAAAATTTGCGACAGTATAAAATTATTTTTTGAATAATTTACTATAGAAAAGGCAATCCCTGGGATATTTAAAATTTGCGACAGTATAAAATTAGTTTTTGAATAATTTACTATAGAAAAGTCAATCCCTGGCGCAATTAAAATTTGTGACAGTATAAAATTATTTTTTGAATAATTTACTATAGAAAAGGCAATCCCTGGGATATTTAAAATTTGCGACAGTATAAAATTAGTTTTTGAATAATTTACTATAGAAAAGTCAATCCCTGGCGCAATTAAAATTTGTGACAGTATAAAATTAGTTTTTGAATAATTTACTATAGAAAAGGCAATCCCTGGCGTAATTAAAATTTGCGACAGTATAAAATTATTTTTTGAATAATTTACTATAGAAAAGGCAATCCCTGGCGTAATTAAAATTTGCGACAGTATAAAATTAGTTTTTGAATAATTTACTATAGAAAAGGCAATCCCTGGCGTAATTAAAATTTGCGACAGTATAAAATTATTTTTTGAATAATTTACTATAGAAAAGGCAATCCCTGGGATATTTAAAATTTGCGACAGTATAAAATTAGTTTTTGAATAATTTACTATAGAAAAGTCAATCCCTGGCGCAATTAAAATTTGTGACAGTATAAAATTATTTTTTGAATAATTTACTATAGAAAAGTCAATCCCTGGCGCAATTAAAATTTGTGACAGTTGAAAATTATTTTTTGAATAATTTACTATAGAAAAGGCAATCCCTGGGATATTTAAAATTTGCGACAGTATAAAATTAGTTTTTGAATAATTTACTATAGAAAAGTCAATCCCTGGCGCAATTAAAATTTGTGACAGTATAAAATTAGTTTTTGAATAATTTACTATAGAAAAGGCAATCCCTGGCGCAATTAAAATTTGTGACAGTATAAAATTATTTTTTGAATAATTTACTATAGAAAAGGCAATCCCTGGGATATTTAAAATTTGCGACAGTATAAAATTAGTTTTTGAATAATTTACTATAGAAAAGTCAATCCCTGGCGCAATTAAAATTTGTGACAGTTGAAAATTATTTTTTGAATAATTTACTATAGAAAAGGCAATCCCTGGGATATTTAAAATTTGCGACAGTATAAAATTAGTTTTTGAATAATTTACTATAGAAAAGTCAATCCCTGGCGCAATTAAAATTTGTGACAGTATAAAATTATTTTTTGAATAATTTACTATAGAAAAGGCAATCCCTGGGATATTTAAAATTTGCGACAGTATAAAATTAGTTTTTGAATAATTTACTATAGAAAAGGCAATCCCTGGCGTAATTAAAATTTGCGACAGTATAAAATTAGTTTTTGAATAATTTACTATAGAAAAGGCAATCCCTGGCGTAATTAAAATTTGCGACAGTATAAAATTATTTTTTGAATAATTTACTATAGAAAAGTCAATCCCTGGCGCAATTAAAATTTGTGACAGTATAAAATTATTTTTTGAATAATTTACTATAGAAAAGTCAATCCCTGGCGCAATTAAAATTTGTGACAGTTGAAAATTATTTTTTGAATAATTTACTATAGAAAAGGCAATCCCTGGGATATTTAAAATTTGCGACAGTATAAAATTATTTTTTGAATAATTTACTATAGAAAAGTCAATCCCTGGCGTAATTAAAATTTGTGACAGTATAAAATTAGTTTTTGAATAATTTACTATAGAAAAGTCAATCCCTGGCGCAATTAAAATTTGCGACAGTATAAAATTAGTTTTTGAATAATTTACTATAGAAAAGTCAATCCCTGGGATATTTAAAATTTGCGACAGTATAAAATTAGTTTTTGAATAATTTACTATAGAAAAGTCAATCCCTGGCGTAATTAAAATTTGTGACAGTTGAAAATTATTTTTTGAATAATTTACTATAGAAAAGTCAATCCCTGGCGCAATTAAAATTTGTGAGAGTATAAAATTAGTTTTTGAATAATTTACTATAGAAAAGTCAATCCCTGGCGCAATTAAAATTTGTGACAGTATAAAATTAGTTTTTGAATAATTTACTATAGAAAAGTCAATCCCTGGCGCAATTAAAATTTGTGACAGTATAAAATTATTTTTTGAATAATTTACTATAGAAAAGTCAATCCCTGGCGCAATTAAAATTTGTGACAGTTGAAAATTATTTTTTGAAAAATTTACTATAGAAAAGGCAATCCCTGGCGCAATTAAAATTTGTGACAGTTGAAAATTATTTTTTGAATAATTTACTATAGAAAAGGCAATCCCTGGCGTAATTAAAATTTGCGACAGTATAAAATTAGTTTTTGAATAATTTACTATAGAAAAGGCAATCCCTGGCGCAATTAAAATTTGTGACAGTATAAAATTATTTTTTGAATAATTTACTATAGAAAAGGCAATCCCTGGGATATTTAAAATTTGCGACAGTATAAAATTAGTTTTTGAATAATTTACTATAGAAAAGGCAATCCCTGGCGTAATTAAAATTTGCGACAGTATAAAATTAGTTTTTGAATAATTTACTATAGAAAAGGCAATCCCTGGCGTAATTAAAATTTGCGACAGTATAAAATTATTTTTTGAATAATTTACTATAGAAAAGTCAATCCCTGGCGCAATTAAAATTTGTGACAGTATAAAATTATTTTTTGAATAATTTACTATAGAAAAGTCAATCCCTGGCGCAATTAAAATTTGTGACAGTTGAAAATTATTTTTTGAAAAATTTACTATAGAAAAGGCAATCCCTGGCGCAATTAAAATTTGTGACAGTTGAAAATTATTTTTTGAATAATTTACTATAGAAAAGGCAATCCCTGGCGTAATTAAAATTTGCGACAGTATAAAATTAGTTTTTGAATAATTTACTATAGAAAAGTCAATCCCTGGCGTAATTAAAATTTGTGACAGTTGAAAATTATTTTTTGAATAATTTACTATAGAAAAGTCAATCCCTGGCGCAATTAAAATTTGCGACAGTTGAAAATTATTTTTTGAAAAATTTACTATAGAAAAGGCAATCCCTGGCGCAATTAAAATTTGTGACAGTTGAAAATTATTTTTTGAATAATTTACTATAGAAAAGGCAATCCCTGGGATATTTAAAATTTGCGACAGTATAAAATTAGTTTTTGAATAATTTACTATAGAAAAGTCAATCCCTGGCGCAATTAAAATTTGTGACAGTATAAAATTAGTTTTTGAATAATTTACTATAGAAAAGTCAATCCCTGGGATATTTAAAATTTGCGACAGTATAAAATTAGTTTTTGAATAATTTACTATAGAAAAGTCAATCCCTGGCGCAATTAAAATTTGTGACAGTATAAAATTAGTTTTTGAATAATTTACTATAGAAAAGTCAATCCCTGGCGTAATTAAAATTTGTGACAGTTGAAAATTATTTTTTGAATAATTTACTATAGAAAAGTCAATCCCTGGCGCAATTAAAATTTGTGACAGTATAAAATTATTTTTTGAATAATTTACTATAGAAAAGTCAATCCCTGGCGCAATTAAAATTTGTGACAGTATAAAATTAGTTTTTGAATAATTTACTATAGAAAAGTCAATCCCTGGCGCAATTAAAATTTGTGACAGTTGAAAATTATTTTTTGAATAATTTACTATAGAAAAGGCAATCCCTGGCGTAATTAAAATTTGCGACAGTATAAAATTAGTTTTTGAATAATTTACTATAGAAAAGTCAATCCCTGGCGCAATTAAAATTTGTGACAGTATAAAATTATTTTTTGAATAATTTACTATAGAAAAGTCAATCCCTGGCGTAATTAAAATTTGTGACAGTTGAAAATTATTTTTTGAATAATTTACTATAGAAAAGTCAATCCCTGGCGCAATTAAAATTTGTGACAGTATAAAATTATTTTTTGAATAATTTACTATAGAAAAGGCAATCCCTGGGATATTTAAAATTTGCGACAGTATAAAATTATTTTTTGAATAATTTACTATAGAAAAGGCAATCCCTGGCGTAATTAAAATTTGCGACAGTATAAAATTAGTTTTTGAATAATTTACTATAGAAAAGGCAATCCCTGGCGTAATTAAAATTTGCGACAGTATAAAATTATTTTTTGAATAATTTACTATAGAAAAGTCAATCCCTGGCGTAATTAAAATTTGTGACAGTTGAAAATTATTTTTTGAATAATTTACTATAGAAAAGGCAATCCCTGGCGTAATTAAAATTTGCGACAGTATAAAATTAGTTTTTGAATAATTTACTATAGAAAAGGCAATCCCTGGCGTAATTAAAATTTGCGACAGTATAAAATTATTTTTTGAATAATTTACTATAGAAAAGTCAATCCCTGGCGCAATTAAAATTTGTGACAGTATAAAATTATTTTTTGAATAATTTACTATAGAAAAGGCAATCCCTGGGATATTTAAAATTTGCGACAGTATAAAATTATTTTTTGAATAATTTACTATAGAAAAGGCAATCCCTGGGATATTTAAAATTTGTGACAGTTGAAAATTATTTTTTGAATAATTTACTATATAAAAGTCAATCCCTGGCGCAATTAAAATTTGTGACAGTTGAAAATTATTTTTTGAATAATTTACTATAGAAAAGGCAATCCCTGGCGCACATAAAATTTGTGACAGTTGAAAATTATTTTTTGAAAAATTTACTATATAAAAGGCAATCCCTGGCGCACATAAAATTTGTGACAGTATAAAATTATTTTTTGAATAATTTACTATAGAAAAGGCAATCCCTGGGATATTTAAAATTTGCGACAGTATAAAATTAGTTTTTGAATAATTTACTATAGAAAAGTCAATCCCTGGCGCAATTAAAATTTGTGACAGTATAAAATTAGTTTTTGAATAATTTACTATAGAAAAGTCAATCCCTGGCGTAATTAAAATTTGTGACAGTTGAAAATTATTTTTTGAATAATTTACTATAGAAAAGTCAATCCCTGGCGCAATTAAAATTTGTGACAGTATAAAATTATTTTTTGAATAATTTACTATAGAAAAGGCAATCCCTGGGATATTTAAAATTTGCGACAGTATAAAATTAGTTTTTGAATAATTTACTATAGAAAAGTCAATCCCTGGCGCAATTAAAATTTGTGACAGTATAAAATTAGTTTTTGAATAATTTACTATAGAAAAGTCAATCCCTGGCGTAATTAAAATTTGTGACAGTTGAAAATTATTTTTTGAATAATTTACTATAGAAAAGTCAATCCCTGGCGCAATTAAAATTTGTGACAGTATAAAATTATTTTTTGAATAATTTACTATAGAAAAGGCAATCCCTGGGATATTTAAAATTTGCGACAGTATAAAATTAGTTTTTGAATAATTTACTATAGACAAGTCAATCCCTGGCGCAATTAAAATTTGTGACAGTATAAAATTAGTTTTTGAAAAATTTACTATATAAAAGGCAATCCCTGGCGTAATTAAAATTTGTGACAGTATAAAATTATTTTTTGAATAATTTACTATAGAAAAGGCAATCCCTGGGATATTTAAAATTTGCGACAGTGTAAAATTAGTTTTTGAATAATTTACTATAGAAAAGTCAATCCCTGGCGCAATTAAAATTTGTGACAGTATAAAATTAGTTTTTGAATAATTTACTATAGAAAAGTCAATCCCTGGCGTAATTAAAATTTGTGACAGTTGAAAATTATTTTTTGAATAATTTACTATAGAAAAGGCAATCCCTGGGATATTTAAAATTTGCGACAGTATAAAATTAGTTTTTGAATAATTTACTATAGAAAAGTCAATCCCTGGCGCAATTAAAATTTGTGACAGTTGAAAATTATTTTTTGAATAATTTACTATAGAAAAGTCAATCCCTGGCGCAATTAAAATTTGTGACAGTTGAAAATTATTTTTTGAATAATTTACTATAGAAAAGTCAATCCCTGGCGCAATTAAAATTTGTGACAGTATAAAATTAGTTTTTGAATAATTTACTATAGAAAAGTCAATCCCTGGGATATTTAAAATTTGCGACAGTATAAAATTAGTTTTTGAATAATTTACTATAGAAAAGGCAATCCCTGGCGTAATTAAAATTTGCGACAGTATAAAATTAGTTTTTGAATAATTTACTATAGAAAAGTCAATCCCTGGCGTAATTAAAATTTGTGACAGTTGAAAATTATTTTTTGAATAATTTACTATAGAAAAGGCAATCCCTGGGATATTTAAAATTTGCGACAGTATAAAATTAGTTTTTGAATAATTTACTATAGAAAAGTCAATCCCTGGCGCAATTAAAATTTGTGACAGTATAAAATTAGTTTTTGAATAATTTACTATAGAAAAGTCAATCCCTGGCGCAATTAAAATTTGTGACAGTATAAAATTAGTTTTTGAATAATTTACTATAGAAAAGGCAATCCCTGGCGTAATTAAAATTTGCGACAGTATAAAATTAGTTTTTGAATAATTTACTATAGAAAAGGCAATCCCTGGCGTAATTAAAATTTGCGACAGTATAAAATTATTTTTTGAATAATTTACTATAGAAAAGTCAATCCCTGGCGTAATTAAAATTTGTGACAGTTGAAAATTATTTTTTGAATAATTTACTATAGAAAAGTCAATCCCTGGCGCTATTAAAATTTGTGACAGTATAAAATTAGTTTTTGAATAATTTACTATAGAAAAGGCAATCCCTGGCGTAATTAAAATTTGCGACAGTATAAAATTAGTTTTTGAATAATTTACTATAGAAAAGTCAATCCCTGGCGCAATTAAAATTTGTGACAGTATAAAATTAGTTTTTGAATAATTTACTATAGAAAAGTCAATCCCTGGCGTAATTAAAATTTGTGACAGTATAAAATTAGTTTTTGAATAATTTACTATAGAAAAGGCAATCCCTGGCGTAATTAAAATTTGCGACAGTATAAAATTAGTTTTTGAATAATTTACTATAGAAAAGTCAATCCCTGGCGCAATTAAAATTTGTGACAGTATAAAATTAGTTTTTGAATAATTTACTATAGAAAAGTCAATCCCTGGCGTAATTAAAATTTGTGACAGTTGAAAATTATTTTTTGAATAATTTACTATAGAAAAGTCAATCCCTGGCGCAATTAAAATTTGTGACAGTTGAAAATTATTTTTTGAATAATTTACTATAGAAAAGTCAATCCCTGGCGCAATTAAAATTTGTGACAGTATAAAATTATTTTTTGAATAATTTACTATAGAAAAGGCAATCCCTGGGATATTTAAAATTTGCGACAGTTGAAAATTATTTTTTGAATAATTTACTATAGAAAAGTCAATCCCTGGCGCAATTAAAATTTGTGACAGTATAAAATTATTTTTTGAATAATTTACTATAGAAAAGGCAATCCCTGGGATATTTAAAATTTGCGACAGTATAAAATTAGTTTTTGAATAATTTACTATAGAAAAGTCAATCCCTGGCGCAATTAAAATTTGTGACAGTATAAAATTAGTTTTTGAATAATTTACTATAGAAAAGGCAATCCCTGGCGTAATTAAAATTTGCGACAGTATAAAATTAGTTTTTGAATAATTTACTATAGAAAAGGCAATCCCTGGCGTAATTAAAATTTGCGACAGTATAAAATTATTTTTTGAATAATTTACTATAGAAAAGTCAATCCCTGGCGTAATTAAAATTTGTGACAGTTGAAAATTATTTTTTGAATAATTTACTATAGAAAAGTCAATCCCTGGCGCAATTAAAATTTGTGACAGTATAAAATTAGTTTTTGAATAATTTACTATAGAAAAGGCAATCCCTGGCGTAATTAAAATTTGCGACAGTATAAAATAAGTTTTTGAATAATTTACTATAGAAAAGTCAATCCCTGGCGCAATTAAAATTTGTGACAGTATAAAATTAGTTTTTGAATAATTTACTATAGAAAAGTCAATCCCTGGCGTAATTAAAATTTGTGACAGTATAAAATTAGTTTTTGAATAATTTACTATAGAAAAGGCAATCCCTGGCGTAATTAAAATTTGCGACAGTATAAAATTAGTTTTTGAATAATTTACTATAGAAAAGTCAATCCCTGGCGCAATTAAAATTTGTGACAGTATAAAATTAGTTTTTGAATAATTTACTATAGAAAAGTCAATCCCTGGCGTAATTAAAATTTGTGACAGTTGAAAATTATTTTTTGAATAATTTACTATAGAAAAGTCAATCCCTGGCGCAATTAAAATTTGTGACAGTTGAAAATTATTTTTTGAATAATTTACTATAGAAAAGTCAATCCCTGGCGCAATTAAAATTTGTGACAGTTGAAAATTATTTTTTGAAAAATTTACTATAGAAAAGGCAATCCCTGGCGCAATTAAAATTTGTGACAGTTGAAAATTATTTTTTGAATAATTTACTATAGAAAAGGCAATCCCTGGGATATTTAAAATTTGCGACAGTATAAAATTAGTTTTTGAATAATTTACTATAGAAAAGTCAATCCCTGGCGCAATTAAAATTTGTGACAGTATAAAATTAGTTTTTGAATAATTTACTATAGAAAAGTCAATCCCTGGCGTAATTAAAATTTGTGACAGTTGAAAATTATTTTTTGAATAATTTACTATAGAAAAGTCAATCCCTGGCGCAATTAAAATTTGTGACAGTATAAAATTAGTTTTTGAATAATTTACTATAGAAAAGTCAATCCCTGGGATATTTAAAATTTGCGACAGTATAAAATTAGTTTTTGAATAATTTACTATAGAAAAGTCAATCCCTGGCGCAATTAAAATTTGTGACAGTATAAAATTAGTTTTTGAATAATTTACTATAGAAAAGTCAATCCCTGGCGCAATTAAAATTTGTGACAGTTGAAAATTATTTTTTGAAAAATTTACTATAGAAAAGGCAATCCCTGGCGCAATTAAAATTTGTGACAGTTGAAAATTATTTTTTGAATAATTTACTATAGAAAAGGCAATCCCTGGCGTAATTAAAATTTGCGACAGTATAAAATTAGTTTTTGAATAATTTACTATAGAAAAGGCAATCCCTGGCGTAATTAAAATTTGCGACAGTATAAAATTATTTTTTGAATAATTTACTATAGAAAAGTCAATCCCTGGCGTAATTAAAATTTGTGACAGTTGAAAATTATTTTTTGAATAATTTACTATAGAAAAGTCAATCCCTGGCGCAATTAAAATTTGTGACAGTTGAAAATTATTTTTTGAATAATTTACTATAGAAAAGTCAATCCCTGGCGCAATTAAAATTTGTGACAGTTGAAAATTATTTTTTGAAAAATTTACTATAGAAAAGGCAATCCCTGGCGCAATTAAAATTTGTGATAGTTGAAAATTATTTTTTGAATAATTTACTATAGAAAAGGCAATCCCTGGCGTAATTAAAATTTGCGACAGTATAAAATTAGTTTTTGAATAATTTACTATAGAAAAGGCAATCCCTGGCGTAATTAAAATTTGTGACAGTATAAAATTATTTTTTGAATAATTTACTATAGAAAAGTCAATCCCTGGCGTAATTAAAATTTGTGACAGTATAAAATTAGTTTTTGAATAATTTACTATAGAAAAGTCAATCCCTGGCGTAATTAAAATTTGTGACAGTTGAAAATTATTTTTTGAATAATTTACTATAGAAAAGTCAATCCCTGGCGCAATTAAAATTTGTGACAGTATAAAATTATTTTTTGAATAATTTACTATAGAAAAGGCAATCCCTGGGATATTTAAAATTTGCGACAGTTGAAAATTATTTTTTGAATAATTTACTATAGAAAAGTCAATCCCTGGCGCAATTAAAATTTGTGACAGTATAAAATTATTTTTTGAATAATTTACTATAGAAAAGGCAATCCCTGGGATATTTAAAATTTGCGACAGTATAAAATTAGTTTTTGAAAAATTTACTATAGAAAAGGCAATCCCTGGCGCAATTAAAATTTGTGACAGTTGAAAATTATTTTTTGAATAATTTACTATAGAAAAGGCAATCCCTGGGATATTTAAAATTTGCGACAGTATAAAATTAGTTTTTGAATAATTTACTATAGAAAAGTCAATCCCTGGCGCAATTAAAATTTGTGACAGTATAAAATTAGTTTTTGAATAATTTACTATAGAAAAGTCAATCCCTGGCGTAATTAAAATTTGTGACAGTTGAAAATTATTTTTTGAATAATTTACTATAGAAAAGTCAATCCCTGGCGCAATTAAAATTTGTGACAGTATAAAATTATTTTTTGAATAATTTACTATAGAAAAGGCAATCCCTGGGATATTTAAAATTTGCGACAGTATAAAATTAGTTTTTGAATAATTTACTATAGAAAAGTCAATCCCTGGCGCAATTAAAATTTGTGACAGTATAAAATTATTTTTTGAATAATTTACTATAGAAAAGTCAATCCCTGGGATATTTAAAATTTGCGACAGTATAAAATTAGTTTTTGAATAATTTACTATAGAAAAGTCAATCCCTGGCGCAATTAAAATTTGTGACAGTATAAAATTATTTTTTGAATAATTTACTATAGAAAAGTCAATCCCTGGCGCAATTAAAATTTGTGACAGTTGAAAATTATTTTTTGAATAATTTACTATAGAAAAGTCAATCCCTGGTGCAATTAAAATTTGTGACAGTATAAAATTAGTTTTTGAATAATTTACTATAGAAAAGTCAATCCCTGGGATATTTAAAATTTGCGACAGTTGAAAATTATTTTTTGAATAATTTACTATAGAAAAGGCAATCCCTGGCGCACATAAAATTTGTGACAGTTGAAAATTAGTTTTTGAATAATTTACTATAGAAAAGTCAATCCCTGGGATATTTAAAATTTGCGACAGTATAAAATTAGTTTTTGAATAATTTACTATAGAAAAGTCAATCCCTGGCGCAATTAAAATTTGTGACAGTATAAAATTAGTTTTTGAATAATTTACTATAGAAAAGGCAATCCCTGGCCCACATAAAATTTGTGACAGTTGAAAATTATTTTTTGAAAAATTTACTATAGAAAAGGCAATCCCTGGCGCAATTAAAATTTGTGACAGTTGAAAATTATTTTTGAATAATTTACTATAGAAAAGGCAATCCCTGGGATATTTAAAATTTGCGACAGTATAAAATTAGTTTTTGAATAATTTACTATAGAAAAGTCAATCCCTGGCGCAATTAAAATTTGTGACAGTATAAAATTAGTTTTTGAATAATTTACTATAGAAAAGTCTATCCCTGGCGTAATTAAAATTTGTGACAGTATAAAATTAGTTTTTGAAAAATTTACTATAGAAAAGGCAATCCCTGGCGCAATTAAAATTGTGGACAGTTGAAAATTAATTTTTTGAATAATTTACTATAGAAAACGGCAATCCCTGGGATATTTAAAATTTGCGACAGTATAAAATTAGTTTTTGAATAATTTACTATAGAAAAGTCAATCCCTGGCGCAATTAAAATTTGTGACAGTATAAAATTATTTTTGAATAAATTTACTATAGAAAAGGCAATCCCTGGGATATTTAAAATTTGCGACAGTATAAAATTAGTTTTTGAATAATTTACTATAGAAAAGTCAATCCCTGGCGCAATTAAAATTTGTGACAGTATAAAATTAGTTTTTGAATAATTTACTATAGAAAAGTCAATCCCTGGCGTAATTAAAATTTGTGACAGTTGAAAATTATTTTTTGAATAATTTACTATAGAAAAGGCAATCCCTGGCGCACATAAAATTTGTGACAGTTGAAAATTATTTTTTGAAAAATTTACTATATAAAAGGCAATCCCTGGCCGCACATAAAATTTGTGACAGTATAAAATTATTTTTTGAATAATTTACTATAGAAAAGGCAATCCCTGGGATATTTAAAATTTGCGACAGTATAAAATTAGTTTTTGAATAATTTACTATAGAAAAAGTCAATCCCTGGCGCAATTAAAATTTGTGACAGTATAAAATTAGTTTTTGAATAATTTACTATAGAAAAGTCAATCCCTGGCGTAATTAAAAATTTGTGACAGTTGAAAATTATTTTTTGAATAATTTACTATAGAAAAGTCAATCCCTGGCGCAATTAAAATTTGTGACAGTTGAAAATTATTTTTTGAATAATTTACTATAGAAAAAGTCAATCCCTGGCGCAATTAAAATTTGTGACAGTTGAAAATTATTTTTTGAAAAAATTTACTATAGAAAAGGCAATCCCTGGCGCAATTAAAATTTGTGACAGTTGAAAATTATTTTTTGAATAATTTACTATAGAAAAGGCAATCCCTGGCGTAATTAAAATTTGCGACAGTATAAAATTAGTTTTTGAATAATTTACTATAGAAAAGGCAATCCCTGGCGTAATTAAAATTTGCGACAGTATAAAATTATTTTTTGAATAATTTACTATAGAAAAGTCAATCCCTGGCGTAATTAAAATTTGTGACAGTATAAAATTATTTTTTGAATAATTTACTATAGAAAAGGCAATCCCTGGGATATTTAAAATTTGCGACAGTTGAAAATTATTTTTTGAATAATTTACTATAGAAAAGGCAATCCCTGGGATATTTAAAATTTGCGACAGTATAAAATTAGTTTTTGAATAATTTACTATAGAAAAGTCAATCCCTGGCGTAATTAAAATTTGTGACAGTATAAAATTATTTTTTGAATAATTTACTATAAAAAAGGCAATCCCTGGGATATTAAAATTTGCGACAGTATAAAATTAGTTTTTGAATAATTTACTATAGAAAAGTCAATCCCTGGCGCAATTAAAATTTGTGACAGTATAAAATTAGTTTTTGAATAATTTACTATAGAAAAGTCAATCCCTGGCGTAATTAAAATTTGTGACAGTTGAAAATTATTTTTTGAATAATTTACTATAGAAAAGGCAATCCCTGGGATATTTAAAATTTGCGACAGTATAAAATTAGTTTTGAATAATTTACTATAGAAAAGTCAATCCCTGGCGCAATTAAGAATTTGTGACAGTTGAAAATTATTTTTTGAATAATTTACTATAGAAAAGTCAATCCCTGGCGCAATTAAAATTTGTGACAGTTGAAAATTATTTTTTGAAAAATTTACTATAGAAAAGGCAATCCCTGGTCGCAATTAAAATTTGTGACAGTTGAAAATTATTTTTTGAATAATTTACTATAGAAAAGGCAATCCCTGGCGTAATTAAAATTTGCGACAGTATAAAATTAGTTTTTGAATAATTTACTATAGAAAAGTCAATCCCTGGCGCAATTAAAATTTGTGAGAGTTGAAAATTATTTTTTGAATAATTTACTATAGAAAAGGCAATCCCTGGCGTAATTAAAATTTGCGACAGTATAAAATTATTTTTTGAATAATTTACTATAGAAAAGGCAATCCCTGGCGTAATTAAAATTTGCGACAGTATAAAATTAGTTTTTGAATAATTTACTATAGAAAAGGCAATCCCTGGCGTAATTAAAATTTGCGACAGTATAAAATTATTTTTTTGAATAATTTACTATAGAAAGTCAATCCCTGGCGCAATTAAAATTTGTGACAGTATAAAATTAGTTTGTGAATAATTTACTATAGAAAAGTCAATCCCTGGCGCAATTAAAATTTGTGACAGTTGAAAATTATTTTTGAAAAATTTACTATAGAAAAGGCAATCCCTGGCGCAATTAAAATTTGTGACAGTATAAAATTAGTTTTTGAATAATTTACTATAGAAAAGTCAATCCCTGGCGTAATTAAAATTTGTGACAGTTGAAAATTATTTTTTGAATAATTTACTATAGAAAAGTCAATCCCTGGCGCAATTAAAATTTGTGACAGTTGAAAATTATTTTTTGAATAATTTACTATAGAAAAGTCAATCCCTGGCGCAATTAAAATTTGTGACAGTTGAAAATTATTTTTTGAAAAATTTACTATAGAAAAGGCAATCCCTGGCGCAATTAAAATTTGTGACAGTTGAAAATTATTTTTTGAATAATTTACTATAGAAAAGGCAATCCCTGGCGTAATTAAAATTTGCGACAGTATAAAATTAGTTTTTGAATAATTTACTATAGAAAAGGCAATCCCTGGCGTAATTAAAATTTGCGACAGTATAAAATTATTTTTTGAATAATTTACTATAGAAAAGTCAATCCCTGGCGTAATTAAAATTTGTGACAGTTGAAAATTATTTTTTGAATAATTTACTATAGAAAAGTCAATCCCTGGCGCAATAAAATTTGTGACAGTATAAAATTATTTTTTGAATAATTTACTATAGAAAAGGCAATCCCTGGGATATTTAAAATTTGCGACAGTATAAAATTATTTTTGAATAATTTACTATAGAAAAGGCAATCCCTGGGATATTTAAAATTTGTGACAGTTGAAAATTATTTTTTGAATAATTTACTATATAAAAGTCAATCCCTGGCGCAATTAAAATTTGTGACAGTTGAAAATTATTTTTTGAATAATTTACTATAGAAAAGGCAATCCCTGGCGCACATAAAATTTGTGACAGTTGAAAATTATTTTTTGAAAAATTTACTATATAAAAGGCAATCCCTGGCGCACATAAAATTTGTGACAGTATAAAATTAGTTTTTGAATAATTTACTATAGAAAAGTCAATCCCTGGCGTAATTAAAATTTGTGACAGTTGAAAATTATTTTTTGAATAATTTACTATAGAAAAGTCAATCCCTGGCGCAATTAAAATTTGTGACAGTTGAAAATTATTTTTTGAATAATTTACTATAGAAAAGTCAATCCCTGGCGCAATTAAAATTTGTGACAGTTGAAAATTATTTTTTGAAAAATTTACTATAGAAAAGGCAATCCCTGGCGCAATTAAAATTTGTGACAGTTGAAAATTATTTTTTGAATAATTTACTATAGAAAAGGCAATCCCTGGGATATTTAAAATTTGCGACAGTATAAAATTAGTTTTTTAATAATTTACTATAGAAAAGTCAATCCCTGGCGCAATTAAAATTTGTGACAGTATAAAATTAGTTTTTGAATAATTTACTATAGAAATGTCAATCCCTGGGATATTTAAAATTTGCGACAGTATAAAATTAGTTTTTGAATAATTTACTATAGAAAAGTCAATCCCTGGCGCAATTAAAATTTGTGACAGTATAAAATTAGTTTTTGAATAATTTACTATAGAAAAGTCAATCCCTGGCGCAATTAAAATTTGTGACAGTTGAAAATTATTTTTTGAAAAATTTACTATAGAAAAGGCAATCCCTGGCGCAATTAAAATTTGTGACAGTTGAAAATTATTTTTTGAATAATTTACTATAGAAAAGGCAATCCCTGGCGTAATTAAAATTTGTGACAGTTGAAAATTATTTTTTGAATAATTTACTATAGAAAAGTCAATCCCTGGCGCAATTAAAATTTGTGACAGTATAAAATTAGTTTTTGAAAAATTTACTATATAAAAGGCAATCCCTGGCGTAATTAAAATTTGTGACAGTATAAAATTATTTTTTGAATAATTTACTATAGAAAAGGCAATCCCTGGGATATTTAAAATTTGCGACAGTATAAAATTAGTTTTTGAATAATTTACTATAGAAAAGTCAATCCCTGGCGCAATTAAAATTTGTGACAGTATAAAATTAGTTTTTGAATAATTTACTATAGAAAAGTCAATCCCTGGCGCAATTAAAATTTGTGACAGTATAAAATTAGTTTTTGAATAATTTACTATAGAAAAGTCAATCCCTGCGTAATTAAAATTTGTGACAGTTGAAAATTATTTTTTGAATAATTTACTATAGAAAAGTCAATCCCTGGCGCAATTAAAATTTGTGACAGTTGAAAATTATTTTTTGAATAATTTACTATAGAAAAGTCAATCCCTGGCGCAATTAAAATTTGTGACAGTTGAAAATTATTTTTTGAAAAATTTACTATAGAAAAGGCAATCCCTGGCGCAGTTAAAATTTGTGACAGTTGAAAATTATTTTTTGAATAATTTACTATAGAAAAGGCAATCCCTGGCGTAATTAAAATTTGCGACAGTATAAAATTAGTTTTTGAATAATTTACTATAGAAAAGGCAATCCCTGGCGTAATTAAAATTTGCGACAGTATAAAATTATTTTTTGAATAATTTACTATAGAAAAGTCAATCCCTGGCGTAATTAAAATTTGTGACAGTTGAAAATTATTTTTTGAATAATTTACTATAGAAAAGTCAATCCCTGGCGCAATTAAAATTTGTGACAGTATAAAATTATTTTTTGAATAATTTACTATAGAAAAGGCAATCCCTGGGATATTTAAATTTGCGACAGTATAAAATTATTTTTTGAATAATTTACTATAGAAAAGGCAATCCCTGGGATATTTAAAATTTGTGACAGTTGAAAATTATTTTTTGAATAATTTACTATATAAAAGTCAATCCCTGGCGCAATTAAAATTTGTCACAGTTGAAAATTATTTTTTGAATAATTTACTATAGAAAAAGGCAATCCTGGCGCACATAAAATTTGTGACAGTTGAAAATTATTTTTTGAAAAATTTACTATATAAAAGGCAATCCCTGGCGCACATAAAATTTGCGACAGTATAAAATTAGTTTTTGAATAATTTACTATAGAAAAGGCAATCCCTGGGATATTTAAAATTTGCGACAGTATAAAATTAGTTTTTGAATAATTTACTATAGAAAAGTCAATCCCTGGCGTAATTAAAATTTGTGACAGTTGAAAACTATTTTTTGAATAATTACTATAGAAAAGTCAATCCCTGGCGCAATTAAAATTTGTGACAGTATAAAATTAGTTTTTGAATAATTTACTATAGAAAAGTCAATCCCTGGCGTAATTAAAATTTGTGACAGTTGAAAATTATTTTTTGAATAATTTACTATAGAAAAGGCAATCCCTGGCGCACATAAAATTTGTGACAGTTGAAAATTATTTTTTGAAAAATTTACTATATAAAAGGCAATCCCTGGCGCACATAAAATTTGTGACAGTATAAAATTATTTTTTGAATAATTTACTATAGAAAAGGCAATCCCTGGGATATTTAAAATTTGCGACAGTATAAAATTAGTTTTTGAATAATTTACTATAGAAAAGTCAATCCCTGGCGCAATTAAAATTTGTGACAGTATAAAATTAGTTTTTGAATAATTTACTATAGAAAAGTCAATCCCTGGCGTAATTAAAATTTGTGACAGTTGAAAATTATTTTTTGAATAATTTACTATAGAAAAGTCAATCCCTGGCGCAATTAAAATTTGTGACAGTATAAAATTATTTTTTGAATAATTTACTATAGAAAAGGCAATCCCTGGGATATTTAAAATTTGCGACAGTATAAAATTAGTTTTTGAATAATTTACTATAGAAAAGTCAATCCCTGGCGCAATTAAAATTTGTGACAGTATAAAATTAGTTTTGAATAATTTACTATAGAAAAGTCAATCCCTGGCGTAATTAAAATTTGTGACAGTTGAAAATTATTTTTTGAATAATTTACTATAGAAAAGTCAATCCCTGGCGCAATTAAAATTTGTGACAGTATAAAATTATTTTTTGAATAATTTACTATAGAAAAGGCAATCCCTGGGATATTTAAAATTTGCGACAGTATAAAATTAGTTTTTGAATAATTTACTATAGAAAAGTCAATCCCTGGCGCAATTAAAATTTGTGACAGTATAAAATTAGTTTTTGAATAATTTACTATAGAAAAGTCAATCCCTGGCGTAATTAAAATTTGTGACAGTTGAAAATTATTTTTTGAATAATTTACTATAGAAAAGTCAATCCCTGGCGCAATTAAAATTTGTGACAGTATAAAATTATTTTTTGAATAATTTACTATAGAAAAGGCAATCCCTGGGATATTTAAAATTTGCGACAGTATAAAATTAGTTTTTGAATAATTTACTATAGAAAAGTCAATCCCTGGCGCAATTAAAATTTGTGACAGTATAAAATTAGTTTTTGAATAATTTACTATAGAAAAGGCAATCCCTGGGATATTTAAAATTTGCGACAGTATAAAATTAGTTTTTGAATAATTTACTATAGAAAAGTCAATCCCTGGCGCAATTAAAATTTGTGACAGTATAAAATTAGTTTTTGAATAATTTACTATAGAAAAGGCAATCCCTGGCGCACATAAAATTTGTGACAGTTGAAAATTATTTTTTGAATAATTTACTATAGAAAAGGCAATCCCTGGCGCACATAAAATTTGTGACAGTTGAAAATTATTTTTTGAAAAATTTACTATATAAAAGGCAATCCCTGGCGCACATAAAATTTGTGGACAGTATAAAATTATTTTTTGAATAATTTACTATAGAAAAGGCAATCCCTGGGATATTTAAAATTTGCGACAGTATAAAATTAGTTTTTGAATAATTTACTATAGAAAAGTCAATCCCTGGCGCAATTAAAATTTGTGACAGTATAAAATTAGTTTTTGAATAATTTACTATAGAAAAGTCAATCCCTGGCGCAATTAAAATTTGTGACAGTATAAAATTAGTTTTTGAATAATTTACTATAGAAAAGGCAATCCCTGGCGTAATTAAAATTTGCGACAGTATAAAATTAGTTTTTGAATAATTTACTATAGAAAAGGCAATCCCTGGCGTAATTAAAATTTGCGACAGTATAAAATTATTTTTTGAATAATTTACTATAGAAAAGTCAATCCCTGGCGTAATTAAAATTTGTGACAGTTGAAAATTATTTTTTGAATAATTTACTATAGAAAAGTCAATCCCTGCGCAATTAAAATTTGTGACAGTATAAAATTAGTTTTTGAATAATTTACTATAGAAAAGGCAATCCCTGGCGTAATTAAAATTTGCGACAGTATAAAATTAGTTTTTTGAATAATTTACTATAGAAAAGTCAATCCCTGGCGCAATTAAAATTTGTGACAGTATAAAATTAGTTTTTGAATAATTTACTATAGAAAAGTCAATCCCTGGCGTAATTAAAATTTGTGACAGTTGAAAATTATTTTTTGAATAATTTACTATAGAAAAGTCAATCCCTGGCGCAATTAAAATTTGTGACAGTATAAAATTAGTTTTTGAATAATTTACTATAGAAAAGTCAATCCCTGGGATATTTAAAATTTGCGACAGTATAAAATTAGTTTTTGAATAATTTACTATAGAAAAGTCAATCCCTGGCGCAATTAAAATTTGTGACAGTTGAAAATTATTTTTTGAATAATTTACTATAGAAAAGTCAATCCCTGGCGCAATTAAAATTTGTGACAGTTGAAAATTATTTTTTGAATAATTTACTATAGAAAAGTCAATCCCTGGCGCAATTAAAATTTGTGACAGTTGAAAATTATTTTTTGAAAAATTTACTATAGAAAAGGCAATCCCTGGCGCAATTAAAATTTGTGACAGTTGAAAATTATTTTTTGAATAATTTACTATAGAAAAGGCAATCCCTGGGATATTTAAAATTTGCGACAGTATAAAATTAGTTTTTGAATAATTTACTATAGAAAAGTCAATCCCTGGCGCAATTAAAATTTGTGACAGTATAAAATTAGTTTTTGAATAATTTACTATAGAAAAGTCAATCCCTGGCGTAATTAAAATTTGTGACAGTTGAAAATTATTTTTTGAATAATTTACTATAGAAAAGTCAATCCCTGGCGCAATTAAAATTTGTGACAGTATAAAATTAGTTTTTGAATAATTTACTATAGAAAAGTCAATCCCTGGGATATTTAAAATTTGCGACAGTATAAAATTAGTTTTTGAATAATTTACTATAGAAAAGTCAATCCCTGGCGCAATTAAAATTTGTGACAGTATAAAATTAGTTTTTGAATAATTTACTATAGAAAAGTCAATCCCTGGCGCAATTAAAATTTGTGACAGTTGAAAATTATTTTTTGAAAAATTTACTATAGAAAAGGCAATCCCTGGCGCAATTAAAATTTGTGACAGTTGAAAATTATTTTTTGAATAATTTACTATAGAAAAGGCAATCCCTGGCGTAATTAAAATTTGCGACAGTATAAAATTAGTTTTTGAATAATTTACTATAGAAAAGGCAATCCCTGGCGTAATTAAAATTTGTGACAGTTGAAAATTATTTTTTGAATAATTTACTATAGAAAAGTCAATCCCTGGCGCAATTAAAATTTGTGACAGTTGAAAATTATTTTTTGAATAATTTACTATAGAAAAGTCAATCCCTGGCGCAATTAAAATTTGTGACAGTATAAAATTAGTTTTTGAATGATTTACTATAGAAAAGTCAATCCCTGGGATATTTAAAATTTGTGACAGTTGAAAATTATTTTTTGAATAATTTACTATAGAAATGGCAATCCCTGGGATATTTAAAATTTGCGACAGTATAAAATTAGTTTTTGAATAATTTACTATAGAAAAGTCAATCCCTGGCGCAATTAAAATTTGTGACAGTATAAAATTAGTTTTTGAATAATTTACTATAGAAAAGTCAATCCCTGGCGCAATTAAAATTTGTGACAGTATAAAATTAGTTTTTGAATAATTTACTATAGAAAAGGCAATCCCTGGCGTAATTAAAATTTGCGACAGTATAAAATTATTTTTTGAATAATTTACTATAGAAAAGTCAATCCCTGGCGTAATTAAAATTTGTGACAGTATAAAATTAGTTTTTGAAAAATTTACTATAGAAAAGGCAATCCCTGGCGCAATTAAAATTTGTGACAGTTGAAAATTATTTTTTGAAAAATTTACTATAGAAAAGGCAATCCCTGGCGTAATTAAAATTTGTGACAGTTGAAAATTATTTTTTGAAAAATTTACTATATAAAAGGCAATCCCTGGGATATTTAAAATTTGCGACAGTATAAAATTAGTTTTTGAATAATTTACTATAGAAAAGTCAATCCCTGGCGCAATTAAAATTTGTGACAGTTGAAAATTATTTTTTGAATAATTTACTATAGAAAAGTCAATCCCTGGCGCAATTAAAATTTGTGACAGTATAAAATTATTTTTTGAATAATTTACTATAGAAAAGTCAATCCCTGGCGCAATTAAAATTTGTGACAGTATAAAATTATTTTTTGAATAATTTACTATAGAAAAGTCAATCCCTGGCGCAATTAAAATTTGTGACAGTTGAAAATTATTTTTTGAATAATTTACTATAGAAGAGGCAATCCCTGGGATATTTAAAATTTGCGACAGTATAAAATTAGTTTTTGAATAATTTACTATAGAAAAGTCAATCCCTGGCGCAATTAAAATTTGTGACAGTATAAAATTAGTTTTTGAATAATTTACTATAGAAAAGTCAATCCCTGGCGCAATTAAAATTTGTGACAGTTGAAAATTATTTTTTGAAAAATTTACTATAGAAAAGGCAATCCCTGGCGCAATTAAAATTTGTGACAGTATAAAATTATTTTTTGAATAATTTACTATAGAAAAGTCAATCCCTGGCGCAATTAAAATTTGTGACAGTTGAAAATTATTTTTTGAATAATTTACTATAGAAAAGTCAATCCCTGGCGCAATTAAAATTTGTGACAGTATAAAATTATTTTTTGAATAATTTACTATAGAAAAGTCAATCCCTGGCGCAATTAAAATTTGTGACAGTTGAAAATTATTTTTTGAATAATTTACTATAGAAAAGGCAATCCCTGGGATATTTAAAATTTGCGACAGTATAAAATTAGTTTTTGAATAATTTACTATAGAAAAGTCAATCCCTGGCGCAATTAAAATTTGAGACAGTATAAAATTAGTTTTTGAATAATTTACTATAGAAAAGTCAATCCCTGGCGCAATTAAAATTTGTGACAGTTGAAAATTATTTTTTGAAAAATTTACTATAGAAAAGGCAATCCCTGGCGCAATTAAAATTTGTGACAGTTGAAAATTATTTTTTGAATAATTTACTATAGAAAAGGCAATCCCTGGCGTAATTAAAATTTGCGACAGTATAAAATTAGTTTTTGAATAATTTACTATAGAAAAGGCAATCCCTGGCGTAATTAAAATTTGCGACAGTATAAAATTATTTTTTGAATAATTTACTATAGAAAAGTCAATCCCTGGCGTAATTAAAATTTGTGACAGTATAAAATTAGTTTTTGAAAAATTTACTATAGAAAAGGCAATCCCTGGGATATTTAAAATTTGCGACAGTATAAAATTAGTTTTTGAAAAATTTACTATAGAAAAGGCAATCCCTGGCGCAATTAAAATTTGTGACAGTTGAAAATTATTTTTTGAAAAATTTACTATAGAAAAGTCAATCCCTGGCGCAATTAAAATTTGTGACAGTATAAAATTATTTTTTGAATAATTTACTATAGAAAAGTCAATCCCTGGCGTAATTAAAATTTGTGACAGTATAAAATTAGTTTTTGAAAAATTTACTATAGAAAAGGCAATCCCTGGGATATTTAAAATTTGCGACAGTATAAAATTAGTTTTTGAATAATTTACTATAGAAAAGGCAATCCCTGGCGTAATTAAAATTTGCGACAGTATAAAATTAGTTTTTGAATAATTTACTATAGAAAAGGCAATCCCTGGCGTAATTAAAATTTGCGACAGTATAAAATTATTTTTTGAATAATTTACTATAGAAAAGTCAATCCCTGGCGTAATTAAAATTTGTGACAGTATAAAATTAGTTTTTGAAAAATTTACTATAGAAAAGGCAATCCCTGGCGCAATTAAAATTTGTGACAGTTGAAAATTATTTTTTGAATAATTTACTATAGAAAAGGCAATCCCTGGCGTAATTAAAATTTGCGACAGTATAAAATTATTTTTTGAATAATTTACTATAGAAAAGGCAATCCCTGGCGCACATAAAATTTGTGACAGTTGAAAATTTTTTTTTGAAAAATTTACTATATAAAAGGCAATCCCTGGCGCACATAAAATTTGTGACAGTATAAAATTAGTTTTTGAATAATTTACTATAGAAAAGTCAATCCCTGGCGTAATTAAAATTTGTGACAGTTGAAAATTAGTTTTTGAATAATTTACTATAGAAAAGTCAATCCCTGGCGCAATTAAAATTTGTGACAGTATAAAATTATTTTTTGAATAATTTACTATAGAAAAGGCAATCCCTGGGATATTTAAAATTTGCGACAGTTGAAAATTATTTTTTGAATAATTTACTATAGAAAAGTCAATCCCTGGCGCAATTAAAATTTGTGACAGTATAAAATTAGTTTTTGAATAATTTACTATAGAAAAGGCAATCCCTGGCGTAATTAAAATTTGTGACAGTTGAAAATTATTTTTTGAATAATTTACTATAGAAAAGTCAATCCCTGGCGCAATTAAAATTTGTGACAGTATAAAATTATTTTTTGAATAATTTACTATAGAAAAGTCAATCCCTGGCGCAATTAAAATTTGTGACAGTATAAAATTATTTTTTGAATAATTTACTATAGAAAAGGCAATCCCTGGGATATTTAAAATTTGCGACAGTATAAAATTAGTTTTTGAATAATTTACTATAGAAAAGTCAATCCCTGGCGCAATTAAAATTTGTGACAGTATAAAATTAGTTTTTGAATAATTTACTATAGAAAAGGCAATCCCTGGCGTAATTAAAATTTGCGACAGTATAAAATTATTTTTTGAATAATTTACTATAGAAAAGGCAATCCCTGGCGTAATTAAAATTTGCGACAGTATAAAATTAGTTTTTGAATAATTTACTATAGAAAAGGCAATCCCTGGCGTAATTAAAATTTGCGACAGTATAAAATTATTTTTTGAATAATTTACTATAGAAAAGGCAATCCCTGGGATATTTAAAATTTGCGACAGTATAAAATTAGTTTTTGAATAATTTACTATAGAAAAGTCCATCCCTGGCGCAATTAAAATTTGCGACAGTATAAAATTAGTTTTTGAATAATTTACTATAGAAAAGTCAATCCTGGGATATTTAAAATTTGCGACAGTATAAAATTAGTTTTTAAATAATTTACTATAGAAAAGTCAATCCCTGGCGCAATTAAAATTTGTGACAGTATAAAATTATTTTTTGAATAATTTACTATAGAAAAGTCAATCCCTGGCGCAATTAAAATTTGTGACAGTATAAAATTATTTTTTGAATAATTTACTATAGAAAAGTCAATCCCTGGCGCAATTAAAATTTGTGACAGTATAAAATTATTTTTTGAATAATTTACTATAGAAAAGTCAATCCCTGGCGCAATTAAAATTTGTGACAGTATAAAATTATTTTTTGAATAATTTACTATAGAAAAGGCAATCCCTGGCGCAATTAAAATTTGTGACAGTATAAAATTAGTTTTTGAATAATTTACTATAGAAAAGTCAATCCCTGGCGCAATTAAAATTTGTGACAGTTGAAAATTATTTTTTGAATAATTTACTATAGAAAAGTCAATCCCTGGCGCAATTAAAATTTGTGACAGTTGAAAATTATTTTTTGAATAATTTACTATAGAAAAGGCAATCCCTGGCGTAATTAAAATTTGTGACAGTATAAAATTATTTTTTGAATAATTTACTATAGAAAAGGCAATCCCTGGCGCAATTAAAATTTGTGACAGTATAAAATTAGTTTTTGAATAATTTACTATAGAAAAGTCAATCCCTGGCGCAATTAAAATTTGTGACAGTTGAAAATTAGTTTTTGAATAATTTACTATAGAAAAGTCAATCCCTGGCGTAATTAAAATTTGTGACAGTATAAAATTATTTTTTGAATAATTTACTATAGAAAAGTCAATCCCTGGCGCAATTAAAATTTGTGACAGTTGAAAATTATTTTTTGAATAATTTACTATAGAAAAGTCAATCCCTGGCGCAATTAAAATTTGTGACAGTTGAAAATTAGTTTTTGAATAATTTACTATAGAAAAGGCAATCCCTGGCGTAATTAAAATTTGTGACAGTTGAAAATTATTTTTTGAATAATTTACTATAGAAAAGTCAATCCCTGGCGCAATTAAAATTTGTGACAGTTGAAAATTATTTTTTGAATAATTTACTATAGAAAAGTCAATCCCTGGCGCAATTAAAATTTGTGACAGTATAAAATTAGTTTTTGAATAATTTACTATAGAAAAGGCAATCCCTGGCGTAATTAAAATTTGCGACAGTATAAAATTATTTTTTGAATAATTTACTATAGAAAAGGCAATCCCTGGCGCAATTAAAATTTGTGACAGTATAAAATTATTTTTTGAATAATTTACTATAGAAAAGTCAATCCCTGGCGCAATTAAAATTTGTGACAGTTGAAAATTATTTTTTGAATAATTTACTATAGAAAAGGCAATCCCTGGCGTAATTAAAATTTGCGACAGTATAAAATTAGTTTTTGAATAATTTACTATAGAAAAGGCAATCCCTGGCGTAATTAAAATTTGCGACAGTATAAAATTATTTTTTGAATAATTTACTATAGAAAAGGCAATCCCTGGCGCAATTAAAATTTGTGACAGTATAAAATTAGTTTTTGAATAATTTACTATAGAAAAGTCAATCCCTGGCGTAATTAAAATTTGTGACAGTTGAAAATTATTTTTTGAATAATTTACTATAGAAAAGTCAATCCCTGGCGCAATTAAAATTTGTGACAGTTGAAAATTATTTTTTGAATAATTTACTATAGAAAAGGCAATCCCTGGCGTAATTAAAATTTGTGACAGTATAAAATTATTTTTTGAATAATTTACTATAGAAAAGGCAATCCCTGGGATATTTAAAATTTGCGACAGTATAAAATTAGTTTTTGAATAATTTACTATAGAAAAGGCAATCCCTGGCGTAATTAAAATTTGCGACAGTATAAAATTATTTTTTGAATAATTTACTATAGAAAAGTCAATCCCTGGCGCAATTAAAATTTGTGACAGTATAAAATTAGTTTTTGAATAATTTACTATAGAAAAGTCAATCCCTGGCGCAATTAAAATTTGTGACAGTATAAAATTAGTTTTTGAATAATTTACTATAGAAAAGGCAATCCCTGGCGCAATTAAAATTTGTGACAGTATAAAATTAGTTTTTGAATAATTTACTATAGAAAAGTCAATCCCTGGCGTAATTAAAATTTGTGACAGTTGAAAATTATTTTTTGAATAATTTACTATAGAAAAGTCAATCCCTGGCGCAATTAAAATTTGTGACAGTATAAAATTATTTTTTGAATAATTTACTATAGAAAAGGCAATCCCTGGCGCAATTAAAATTTGTGACAGTATAAAATTATTTTTTGAATAATTTACTATAGAAAAGTCAATCCCTGGCGTAATTAAAATTTGTGACAGTATAAAATTATTTTTTGAATAATTTACTATAGAAAAGTCAATCCCTGGCGCAATTAAAATTTGTGACAGTATAAAATTATTTTTTGAATAATTTACTATAGAAAAGTCAATCCCTGGCGCAATTAAAATTTGTGACAGTATAAAATTATTTTTTGAATAATTTACTATAGAAAAGTCAATCCCTGGGATATTTAAAATTTGCGACAGTATAAAATTAGTTTTTGAATAATTTACTATAGAAAAGTCAATCCCTGGCGTAATTAAAATTTGTGACAGTTGAAAATTATTTTTTGAATAATTTACTATAGAAAAGTCAATCCCTGGCGCAATTAAAATTTGTGACAGTATAAAATTATTTTTTGAATAATTTACTATAGAAAAGTCAATCCCTGGCGCAATTAAAATTTGTGACAGTTGAAAATTATTTTTTGAATAATTTACTATAGAAAAGTCAATCCCTGGCGTAATTAAAATTTGTGACAGTATAAAATTAGTTTTTGAATAATTTACTATAGAAAAGTCAATCCCTGGCGTAATTAAAATTTGTGACAGTATAAAATTAGTTTTTGAATAATTTACTATAGAAAAGGCAATCCCTGGGATATTTAAAATTTGCGACAGTATAAAATTATTTTTTGAATAATTTACTATAGAAAAGGCAATCCCTGGCGTAATTAAAATTTGCGACAGTATAAAATTATTTTTTGAATAATTTACTATAGAAAAGTCAATCCCTGGCGCAATTAAAATTTGTGACAGTATAAAATTATTTTTTGAATAATTTACTATAGAAAAGGCAATCCCTGGGATATTTAAAATTTGCGACAGTATAAAATTAGTTTTTGAATAATTTACTATAGAAAAGTCAATCCCTGGGATATTTAAAATTTGCGACAGTATAAAATTAGTTTTTGAATAATTTACTATAGAAAAGGCAATCCCTGGCGCAATTAAAATTTGTGACAGTTGAAAATTATTTTTTGAATAATTTACTATAGAAAAGGCAATCCCTGGCGCAATTAAAATTTGTGACAGTTGAAAATTATTTTTTGAATAATTTACTATAGAAAAGGCAATCCCTGGCGCAATTAAAATTTGTGACAGTTGAAAATTATTTTTTGAATAATTTACTATAGAAAAGTCAATCCCTGGCGTAATTAAAATTTGTGACAGTTGAAAATTATTTTTTGAATAATTTACTATAGAAAAGTCAATCCCTGGCGCAATTAAAATTTGTGACAGTATAAAATTATTTTTTGAATAATTTACTATAGAAAAGTCAATCCCTGGCGCAATTAAAATTTGTGACAGTTGAAAATTATTTTTTGAATAATTTACTATAGAAAAGTCAATCCCTGGCGCAATTAAAATTTGTGACAGTATAAAATTATTTTTTGAATAATTTACTATAGAAAAGTCAATCCCTGGCGCAATTAAAATTTGTGACAGTTGAAAATTATTTTTTGAATAATTTACTATAGAAAAGTCAATCCCTGGCGCAATTAAAATTTGTGACAGTTGAAAATTATTTTTTGAATAATTTACTATAGAAAAGGCAATCCCTGGGATATTTAAAATTTGCGACAGTATAAAATTAGTTTTTGAATAATTTACTATAGAAAAGTCAATCCCTGGCGCAATTAAAATTTGTGACAGTTGAAAATTATTTTTTGAATAATTTACTATAGAAAAGGCAATCCCTGGCGCAATTAAAATTTGTGACAGTATAAAATTAGTTTTTGAATAATTTACTATAGAAAAGGCAATCCCTGGCGCAATTAAAATTTGTGACAGTTGAAAATTATTTTTTGAATAATTTACTATAGAAAAGTCAATCCCTGGCGTAATTAAAATTTGTGACAGTTGAAAATTATTTTTTGAATAATTTACTATAGAAAAGGCAATCCCTGGCGCAATTAAAATTTGTGACAGTTGAAAATTATTTTTTGAATAATTTACTATAGAAAAGGCAATCCCTGGCGTAATTAAAATTTGCGACAGTATAAAATTAGTTTTTGAATAATTTACTATAGAAAAGTCAATCCCTGGCGCAATTAAAATTTGTGACAGTTGAAAATTATTTTTTGAATAATTTACTATAGAAAAGGCAATCCCTGGCGTAATTAAAATTTGTGACAGTATAAAATTATTTTTTGAATAATTTACTATAGAAAAGGCAATCCCTGGCGTAATTAAAATTTGTGACAGTTGAAAATTATTTTTTGAATAATTTACTATAGAAAAGTCAATCCCTGGCGCTATTAAAATTTGTGACAGTTGAAAATTATTTTTTGAATAATTTACTATAGAAAAGGCAATCCCTGGCGTAATTAAAATTTGTGACAGTATAAAATTATTTTTTGAATAATTTACTATAGAAAAGGCAATCCCTGGGATATTTAAAATTTGCGACAGTATAAAATTATTTTTTGAATAATTTACTATAGAAAAGTCAATCCCTGGCGCAATTAAAATTTGTGACAGTTGAAAATTATTTTTTGAATAATTTACTATAGAAAAGTCAATCCCTGGCGTAATTAAAATTTGTGACAGTTGAAAATTATTTTTTGAATAATTTACTATAGAAAAGGCAATCCCTGGCGTAATTAAAATTTGTGACAGTTGAAAATTATTTTTTGAATAATTTACTATAGAAAAGTCAATCCCTGGCGTAATTAAAATTTGTGACAGTTGAAAATTATTTTTTGAATAATTTACTATAGAAAAGTCAATCCCTGGCGCAATTAAAATTTGTGACAGTTGAAAATTATTTTTTGAATAATTTACTATAGAAAAGGCAATCCCTGGCGTAATTAAAATTTGAGACAGTATAAAATTATTTTTTGAATAATTTACTATAGAAAAGGCAATCCCTGGGATATTTAAAATTTGCGACAGTATAAAATTAGTTTTTGAATAATTTACTATAGAAAAGGCAATCCCTGGCGTAATTAAAATTTGCGACAGTATAAAATTATTTTTTGAATAATTTACTATAGAAAAGTCAATCCCTGGCGCAATTAAAATTTGTGACAGTATAAAATTAGTTTTTGAATAATTTACTATAGAAAAGTCAATCCCTGGCGCAATTAAAATTTGTGACAGTATAAAATTAGTTTTTGAATAATTTACTATAGAAAAGGCAATCCCTGGGATATTTAAAATTTGCGACAGTATAAAATTATTTTTTGAATAATTTACTATAGAAAAGTCAATCCCTGGCGCAATTAAAATTTGTGACAGTATAAAATTAGTTTTTGAATAATTTACTATAGAAAAGTCAATCCCTGGCGTAATTAAAATTTGCGACAGTATAAAATTAGTTTTTGAATAATTTACTATAGAAAAGTCAATCCCTGGCGCAATTAAAATTTGTGACAGTTGAAAATTAGTTTTTGAATAATTTACTATAGAAAAGGCAATCCCTGGCGTAATTAAAATTTGCGACAGTATAAAATTATTTTTTGAATAATTTACTATAGAAAAGTCAATCCCTGGCGCAATTAAAATTTGTGACAGTATAAAATTATTTTTTGAATAATTTACTATAGAAAAGTCAATCCCTGGCGCAATTAAAATTTGTGACAGTATAAAATTAGTTTTTGAATAATTTACTATAGAAAAGGCAATCCCTGGGATATTTAAAATTTGCGATAGTATAAAATTAGTTTTTGGATAATTTACTATAGAAAAGGCAATCCCTGGCGCAATTAAAATTTGTGACAGTATAAAATTAGTTTTTGAATAATTTACTATAGAAAAGTCAATCCCTGGCGTAATTAAAATTTGTGACAGTATAAAATTATTTTTTGAATAATTTACTATAGAAAAGTCAATCCCTGGCGTAATTAAAATTTGCGACAGTATAAAATTATTTTTTGAATAATTTACTATAGAAAAGGCAATCCCTGGCGTAATTAAAATTTGCGACAGTATAAAATTATTTTTTGAATAATTTACTATAGAAAAGGCAATCCCTGGCGTAATTAAAATTTGCGACAGTATAAAATTAGTTTTTGAATAATTTACTATAGAAAAGTCAATCCCTGGCGTAATTAAAATTTGTGACAGTATCAAATTAGTTTTTGAATAATTTACTATAGAAAAGGCAATCCCTGGGATATTTAAAATTTGCGACAGTATAAAATTAGTTTTTGAATAATTTACTATAGAAAAGTCAATCCCTGGCGCAATTAAAATTTGTGACAGTTGAAAATTATTTTTTGAATAATTTACTATAGAAAAGGCAATCCCTGGCGCAATTAAAATTTGTGACAGTTGAAAATTATTTTTTGAATAATTTACTATAGAAAAGTCAATCCCTGGCGCAATTAAAATTTGTGACAGTTGAAAATTATTTTTTGAATAATTTACTATAGAAAAGTCAATCCCTGGCGTAATTAAAATTTGCGACAGTATAAAATTATTTTTTGAATAATTTACTATAGAAAAGTCAATCCCTGGCGCAATTAAAATTTGTGACAGTTGAAAATTAGTTTTTGAATAATTTACTATAGAAAAGTCAATCCCTGGCGCAATTAAAATTTGTGACAGTTGAAAATTATTTTTTGAAAAATTTACTATAGAAAAGGCAATCCCTGGCGTAATTAAAATTTGCGACAGTATAAAATTATTTTTTGAATAATTTACTATAGAAAAGTCAATCCCTGGCGCAATTAAAATTTGTGACAGTATAAAATTATTTTTTGAATAATTTACTATAGAAAAGTCAATCCCTGGCGCAATTAAAATTTGTGACAGTATAAAATTATTTTTTGAATAATTTACTATAGAAAAGTCAATCCCTGGCGCAATTAAAATTTGTGACAGTATAAAATTAGTTTTTGAATAATTTACTATAGAAAAGTCAATCCCTGGCGCAATTAAAATTTGTGACAGTTGAAAATTATTTTTTGAATAATTTACTATAGAAAAGTCAATCCCTGGCGCAATTAAAATTTGTGACAGTTGAAAATTATTTTTTGAATAATTTACTATAGAAAAGGCAATCCCTGGGATATTTAAAATTTGCGACAGTATAAAATTAGTTTTTGAATAATTTACTATAGAAAAGTCAATCCCTGGCGCAATTAAAATTTGTGACAGTTGAAAATTATTTTTTGAATAATTTACTATAGAAAAGTCAATCCCTGGCGCAATTAAATTTTGTGACAGTTGAAAATTATTTTTTGAATAATTTACTATAGAAAAGGCAATCCCTGGGATATTTAAAATTTGCGACAGTATAAAATTAGTTTTTGAATAATTTACTATAGAAAAGTCAATCCCTGGCGCAATTAAAATTTGTGACAGTTGAAAATTATTTTTTGAATAATTTACTATAGAAAAGTCAATCCCTGGCGTAATTAAAATTTGCGACAGTATAAAATTAGTTTTTGAATAATTTACTATAGAAAAGGCAATCCCTGGCGTAATTAAAATTTGCGACAGTATAAAATTAGTTTTTGAATAATTTACTATAGAAAAGGCAATCCCTGGCGCAATTAAAATTTGTGACAGTATAAAATTAGTTTTTGAATAATTTACTATAGAAAAGTCAATCCCTGGCGTAATTAAAATTTGTGACAGTATAAAATTATTTTTTGAATAATTTACTATAGAAAAGTCAATCCCTGGCGCAATTAAAATTTGTGACAGTATAAAATTATTTTTTGAATAATTTACTATAGAAAAGTCAATCCCTGGCGCAATTAAAATTTGTGACAGTATAAAATTAGTTTTTGAATAATTTACTATAGAAAAGGCAATCCCTGGGATATTTAAAATTTGCGACAGTATAAAATTAGTTTTTGAATAATTTACTATAGAAAAGGCAATCCCTGGCGCAATTAAAATTTGTGACAGTATAAAATTAGTTTTTGAATAATTTACTATAGAAAAGTCAATCCCTGGCGTAATTAAAATTTGTGACAGTATAAAATTATTTTTTGAATAATTTACTATAGAAAAGTCAATCCCTGGCGTAATTAAAATTTGCGACAGTATAAAATTATTTTTTGAATAATTTACTATAGAAAAGGCAATCCCTGGCGTAATTAAAATTTGCGACAGTATAAAATTATTTTTTGAATAATTTACTATAGAAAAGGCAATCCCTGGCGTAATTAAAATTTGCGACAGTATAAAATTAGTTTTTGAATAATTTACTATAGAAAAGTCAATCCCTGGCGTAATTAAAATTTGTGACAGTATAAAATTAGTTTTTGAATAATTTACTATAGAAAAGGCAATCCCTGGGATATTTAAAATTTGCGACAGTATAAAATTATTTTTTGAATAATTTACTATAGAAAAGGCAATCCCTGGCGTAATTAAAATTTGCGACAGTTGAAAATTATTTTTTGAATAATTTACTATAGAAAAGGCAATCCCTGGCGTAATTAAAATTTGCGACAGTATAAAATTAGTTTTTGAATAATTTACTATAGAAAAGGCAATCCCTGGCGTAATTAAAATTTGCGACAGTATAAAATTAGTTTTTGAATAATTTACTATAGAAAAGGCAATCCCTGGCGTAATTAAAATTTGCGACAGTATAAAATTATTTTTTGAATAATTTACTATAGAAAAGGCAATCCCTGGCGTAATTAAAATTTGTGACAGTATAAAATTATTTTTTGAATAATTTACTATAGAAAAGTCAATCCCTGGCGCAATTAAAATTTGTGACAGTATAAAATTATTTTTTGAATAATTTACTATAGAAAAGTCAATCCCTGGCGCAATTAAAATTTGTGACAGTATAAAATTATTTTTTGAATAATTTACTATAGAAAAGTCAATCCCTGGCGCAATTAAAATTTGTGACAGTATAAAATTATTTTTTGAATAATTTACTATAGAAAAGTCAATCCCTGGCGTAATTAAAATTTGTGACAGTATAAAATTATTTTTTGAATAATTTACTATAGAAAAGTCAATCCCTGGCGCAATTAAAATTTGTGACAGTTGAAAATTATTTTTTGAATAATTTACTATAGAAAAGGCAATCCCTGGCGCAATTAAAATTTGTGACAGTTGAAAATTATTTTTTGAATAATTTACTATAGAAAAGTCAATCCCTGGCGCAATTAAAATTTGTGACAGTTGAAAATTATTTTTTGAATAATTTACTATAGAAAAGGCAATCCCTGGCGCAATTAAAATTTGTGACAGTATAAAATTATTTTTTGAATAATTTACTATAGAAAAGTCAATCCCTGGCGTAATTAAAATTTGTGACAGTTGAAAATTATTTTTTGAATAATTTACTATAGAAAAGTCAATCCCTGGCGCAATTAAAATTTGTGACAGTATAAAATTATTTTTTGAATAATTTACTATAGAAAAGGCAATCCCTGGCGCAATTAAAATTTGTGACAGTATAAAATTATTTTTTGAATAATTTACTATAGAAAAGTCAATCCCTGGCGCAATTAAAATTTGCGACAGTATAAAATTATTTTTTGAATAATTTACTATAGAAAAGGCAATCCCTGGCGTAATTAAAATTTGTGACAGTATAAAATTAGTTTTTGAATAATTTACTATAGAAAAGGCAATCCCTGGCGCAATTAAAATTTGTGACAGTATAAAATTATTTTTTGAATAATTTACTATAGAAAAGTCAATCCCTGGCGCAATTAAAATTTGTGACAGTATAAAATTAGTTTTTGAATAATTTACTATAGAAAAGTCAATCCCTGGCGCAATTAAAATTTGTGACAGTATAAAATTAGTTTTTGAATAATTTACTATAGAAAAGGCAATCCCTGGCGCAATTAAAATTTGTGACAGTATAAAATTAGTTTTTGAATAATTTACTATAGAAAAGTCAATCCCTGGCGTAATTAAAATTTGTGACAGTTGAAAATTATTTTTTGAATAATTTACTATAGAAAAGTCAATCCCTGGCGCAATTAAAATTTGTGACAGTATAAAATTATTTTTTGAATAATTTACTATAGAAAAGGCAATCCCTGGCGCAATTAAAATTTGTGACAGTATAAAATTATTTTTTGAATAATTTACTATAGAAAAGTCAATCCCTGGCGCAATTAAAATTTGCGACAGTATAAAATTATTTTTTGAATAATTTACTATAGAAAAGGCAATCCCTGGCGTAATTAAAATTTGTGACAGTATAAAATTATTTTTTGAATAATTTACTATAGAAAAGTCAATCCCTGGCGTAATTAAAATTTGTGACAGTATAAAATTATTTTTTGAATAATTTACTATAGAAAAGTCAATCCCTGGCGTAATTAAAATTTGTGACAGTTGAAAATTATTTTTTGAATAATTTACTATAGAAAAGTCAATCCCTGGGATATTTAAAATTTGCGACAGTATAAAATTAGTTTTTGAATAATTTACTATAGAAAAGGCAATCCCTGGCGCAATTAAAATTTGTGACAGTTGAAAATTATTTTTTGAATAATTTACTATAGAAAAGGCAATCCCTGGCGCAATTAAAATTTGTGACAGTTGAAAATTATTTTTTGAATAATTTACTATAGAAAAGTCAATCCCTGGCGCAATTAAAATTTGTGACAGTATAAAATTATTTTTTGAATAATTTACTATAGAAAAGTCAATCCCTGGCGCAATTAAAATTTGTGACAGTATAATATTATTTTTTGAATAATTTACTATAGAAAAGTCAATCCCTGGCGTAATTAAAATTTGTGACAGTATAAAATTATTTTTTGAATAATTTACTATAGAAAAGGCAATCCCTGGCGTAATTAAAATTTGTGACAGTTGAAAATTATTTTTTGAATAATTTACTATAGAAAAGTCAATCCCTGGCGCAATTAAAATTTGTGACAGTTGAAAATTATTTTTTGAATAATTTACTATAGAAAAGGCAATCCCTGGCGTAATTAAAATTTGTGACAGTATAAAATTATTTTTTGAATAATTTACTATAGAAAAGGCAATCCCTGGGATATTTAAAATTTGCGACAGTATAAAATTAGTTTTTGAATAATTTACTATAGAAAAGGCAATCCCTGGGATATTTAAAATTTGCGACAGTATAAAATTAGTTTTTGAATAATTTACTATAGAAAAGTCAATCCCTGGGATATTTAAAATTTGCGACAGTATAAAATTAGTTTTTGAATAATTTACTATAGAAAAGGCAATCCCTGGCGCAATTAAAATTTGTGACAGTTGAAAATTAGTTTTTGAATAATTTACTATAGAAAAGGCAATCCCTGGCGCAATTAAAATTTGTGACAGTTGAAAATTATTTTTTGAATAATTTACTATAGAAAAGGCAATCCCTGGCGCAATTAAAATTTGTGACAGTTGAAAATTATTTTTTGAATAATTTACTATAGAAAAGTCAATCCCTGGCGCAATTAAAATTTGTGACAGTATAAAATTATTTTTTGAATAATTTACTATAGAAAAGTCAATCCCTGGCGTAATTAAAATTTGTGACAGTATAAAATTATTTTTTGAATAATTTACTATAGAAAAGTCAATCCCTGGCGCAATTAAAATTTGTGACAGTATAAAATTATTTTTTGAATAATTTACTATAGAAAAGTCAATCCCTGGCGCAATTAAAATTTGTGACAGTTGAAAATTAGTTTTTGAATAATTTACTATAGAAAAGGCAATCCCTGGCGCAATTAAAATTTGTGACAGTTGAAAATTATTTTTTGAATAATTTACTATAGAAAAGGCAATCCCTGGGATATTTAAAATTTGCGACAGTATAAAATTAGTTTTTGAATAATTTACTATAGAAAAGTCAATCCCTGGGATATTTAAAATTTGCGACAGTATAAAATTAG
Organism: Dioctria linearis; assembly: GCA_963930735.1. Classification (NCBI taxonomy): domain Eukaryota; kingdom Metazoa; phylum Arthropoda; class Insecta; order Diptera; family Asilidae; genus Dioctria; species Dioctria linearis. The sequence continues at coordinate 108,702 of CAWVNZ010000770.1, forward strand.
TTTTTGAATAATTTACTATAGAAAAGGCAATCCCTGGCGCAATTAAAATTTGTGACAGTTGAAAATTAGTTTTTGAATAATTTACTATAGAAAAGGCAATCCCTGGCGCAATTAAAATTTGTGACAGTATAAAATTAGTTTTTGAATAATTTACTATAGAAAAGTCAATCCCTGGCGCAATTAAAATTTGTGACAGTTGAAAATTAGTTTTTGAATAATTTACTATAGAAAAGTCAATCCCTGGCGTAATTAAAATTTGTGACAGTATAAAATTATTTTTTGAATAATTTACTATAGAAAAGTCAATCCCTGGCGCAATTAAAATTTGTGACAGTTGAAAATTATTTTTTGAATAATTTACTATAGAAAAGTCAATCCCTGGCGCAATTAAAATTTGTGACAGTTGAAAATTAGTTTTTGAATAATTTACTATAGAAAAGTCAATCCCTGGCGTAATTAAAATTTGTGACAGTATAAAATTAGTTTTTGAATAATTTACTATAGAAAAGTCAATCCCTGGCGCAATTAAAATTTGTGACAGTTGAAAATTATTTTTTGAATAATTTACTATAGAAAAGTCAATCCCTGGCGCAATTAAAATTTGTGACAGTATAAAATTATTTTTTGAATAATTTACTATAGAAAAGTCAATCCCTGGCGCAATTAAAATTTGTGACAGTATAAAATTATTTTTTGAATAATTTACTATAGAAAAGTCAATCCCTGCCGCAATTAAAATTTGTGACAGTATAAAATTATTTTTTGAATAATTTACTATAGAAAAGTCAATCCCTGGCGCAATTAAAATTTGTGACAGTTGAAAATTATTTTTTGAATAATTTACTATAGAAAAGGCAATCCCTGGGATATTTAAAATTTGTGACAGTATAAAATTATTTTTTGAATAATTTACTATAGAAAAGTCAATCCCTGGCGCAATTAAAATTTGCGACAGTATAAAATTAGTTTTTGAATAATTTACTATAGAAAAGGCAATCCCTGGGATATTTAAAATTTGCGACAGTATAAAATTAGTTTTTGAATAATTTACTATAGAAAAGTCAATCCCTGGCGCAATTAAAATTTGTGACAGTATAAAATTATTTTTTGAATAATTTACTATAGAAAAGTCAATCCCTGGCGCAATTAAAATTTGTGACAGTATAAAATTATTTTTTGAATAATTTACTATAGAAAAGTCAATCCCTGGCGCAATTAAAATTTGTGACAGTATAAAATTATTTTTTGAATAATTTACTATAGAAAAGGCAATCCCTGGCGCAATTAAAATTTGTGACAGTTGAAAATTATTTTTTGAATAATTTACTATAGAAAAGTCAATCCCTGGCGCAATTAAAATTTGTGACAGTTGAAAATTATTTTTTGAAAAATTTACTATAGAAAAGGCAATCCCTGGCGCAATTAAAATTTGTGACAGTATAAAATTAGTTTTTGAATAATTTACTATAGAAAAGGCAATCCCTGGCGCAATTAAAATTTGTGACAGTTGAAAATTATTTTTTGAATAATTTACTATAGAAAAGGCAATCCCTGGCGCAATTAAAATTTGTGACAGTTGAAAATTATTTTTTGAATAATTTACTATAGAAAAGTCAATCCCTGGCGCAATTAAAATTTGTGACAGTTGAAAATTATTTTTTGAAAAATTTACTATAGAAAAGGCAATCCCTGGCGCAATTAAAATTTGTGACAGTATAAAATTAGTTTTTGAATAATTTACTATAGAAAAGGCAATCCCTGGCGCAATTAAAATTTGTGACAGTTGAAAATTATTTTTTGAATAATTTACTATAGAAAAGTCAATCCCTGGCGCAATTAAAATTTGTGACAGTTGAAAATTATTTTTTGAAAAATTTACTATAGAAAAGGCAATCCCTGGCGCAATTAAAATTTGTGACAGTATAAAATTAGTTTTTGAATAATTTACTATAGAAAAGTCAATCCCTGGCGCAATTAAAATTTGTGACAGTTGAAAATTAGTTTTTGAATAATTTACTATAGAAAAGTCAATCCCTGGCGTAATTAAAATTTGTGACAGTATAAAATTATTTTTTGAATAATTTACTATAGAAAAGTCAATCCCTGGCGCAATTAAAATTTGTGACAGTTGAAAATTATTTTTTGAATAATTTACTATAGAAAAGTCAATCCCTGGCGCAATTAAAATTTGTGACAGTTGAAAATTAGTTTTTGAATAATTTACTATAGAAAAGTCAATCCCTGGCGTAATTAAAATTTGTGACAGTATAAAATTAGTTTTTGAATAATTTACTATAGAAAAGTCAATCCCTGGCGCAATTAAAATTTGTGACAGTATAAAATTATTTTTTGAATAATTTACTATAGAAAAGTCAATCCCTGGCGCAATTAAAATTTGTGACAGTATAAAATTATTTTTTGAATAATTTACTATAGAAAAGTCAATCCCTGGCGCAATTAAAATTTGTGACAGTATAAAATTATTTTTTGAATAATTTACTATAGAAAAGTCAATCCCTGGCGCAATTAAAATTTGTGACAGTATAAAATTATTTTTTGAATAATTTACTATAGAAAAGTCAATCCCTGGCGCAATTAAAATTTGTGACAGTTGAAAATTATTTTTTGAATAATTTACTATAGAAAAGGCAATCCCTGGGATATTTAAAATTTGTGACAGTATAAAATTATTTTTTGAATAATTTACTATAGAAAAGTCAATCCCTGGCGCAATTAAAATTTGCGACAGTATAAAATTAGTTTTTGAATAATTTACTATAGAAAAGGCAATCCCTGGGATATTTAAAATTTGCGACAGTATAAAATTAGTTTTTGAATAATTTACTATAGAAAAGTCAATCCCTGGCGCAATTAAAATTTGTGACAGTATAAAATTATTTTTTGAATAATTTACTATAGAAAAGTCAATCCCTGGCGCAATTAAAATTTGTGACAGTATAAAATTATTTTTTGAATAATTTACTATAGAAAAGTCAATCCCTGGCGCAATTAAAATTTGTGACAGTATAAAATTATTTTTTGAATAATTTACTATAGAAAAGGCAATCCCTGGCGCAATTAAAATTTGTGACAGTTGAAAATTATTTTTTGAATAATTTACTATAGAAAAGTCAATCCCTGGCGCAATTAAAATTTGTGACAGTTGAAAATTATTTTTTGAAAAATTTACTATAGAAAAGGCAATCCCTGGCGCAATTAAAATTTGTGACAGTATAAAATTAGTTTTTGAATAATTTACTATAGAAAAGGCAATCCCTGGCGCAATTAAAATTTGTGACAGTTGAAAATTATTTTTTGAATAATTTACTATAGAAAAGTCAATCCCTGGCGCAATTAAAATTTGTGACAGTTGAAAATTATTTTTTGAAAAATTTACTATAGAAAAGGCAATCCCTGGCGCAATTAAAATTTGTGACAGTATAAAATTAGTTTTTGAATAATTTACTATAGAAAAGTCAATCCCTGGCGCAATTAAAATTTGTGACAGTTGAAAATTAGTTTTTGAATAATTTACTATAGAAAAGTCAATCCCTGGCGTAATTAAAATTTGTGACAGTATAAAATTATTTTTTGAATAATTTACTATAGAAAAGTCAATCCCTGGCGCAATTAAAATTTGTGACAGTTGAAAATTATTTTTTGAATAATTTACTATAGAAAAGTCAATCCCTGGCGCAATTAAAATTTGTGACAGTTGAAAATTAGTTTTTGAATAATTTACTATAGAAAAGTCAATCCCTGGCGTAATTAAAATTTGTGACAGTATAAAATTAGTTTTTGAATAATTTACTATAGAAAAGTCAATCCCTGGCGCAATTAAAATTTGTGACAGTTGAAAATTATTTTTTGAATAATTTACTATAGAAAAGTTAATCCCTGGCGCAATTAAAATTTGTGACAGTATAAAATTATTTTTTGAATAATTTACTATAGAAAAGTCAATCCCTGGCGCAATTAAAATTTGTGACAGTATAAAATTATTTTTTGAATAATTTACTATAGAAAAGGCAATCCCTGGCGTAATTAAAATTTGTGACAGTATAAAATTATTTTTTGAATAATTTACTATAGAAAAGGCAATCCCTGGGATATTTAAAATTTGCGACAGTATAAAATTAGTTTTTGAATAATTTACTATAGAAAAGGCAATCCCTGGCGTAATTAAAATTTGCGACAGTATAAAATTAGTTTTTGAATAATTTACTATAGAAAAGTCAATCCCTGGCGCAATTAAAATTTGTGACAGTATAAAATTATTTTTTGAATAATTTACTATAGAAAAGTCAATCCCTGGGATATTTAAAATTTGCGACAGTATAAAATTAGTTTTTGAATAATTTACTATAGAAAAGGCAATCCCTGGCGCAATTAAAATTTGCGACAGTATAAAATTATTTTTTGAATAATTTACTATAGAAAAGTCAATCCCTGGCGCAATTAAAATTTGTGACAGTATAAAATTAGTTTTTGAATAATTTACTATAGAAAAGTCAATCCCTGGCGCAATTAAAATTTGTGACAGTATAAAATTAGTTTTTGAATAATTTACTATAGAAAAGGCAATCCCTGGCGCAATTAAAATTTGTGACAGTTGAAAATTATTTTTTGAATAATTTACTATAGAAAAGGCAATCCCTGGGATATTTAAAATTTGCGACAGTATAAAATTATTTTTTGAATAATTTACTATAGAAAAGTCAATCCCTGGCGCAATTAAAATTTGTGACAGTTGAAAATTATTTTTTGAATAATTTACTATAGAAAAGGCAATCCCTGGGATATTTAAAATTTGTGACAGTTGAAAATTATTTTTTGAATAATTTACTATAGAAAAGTCAATCCCTGGCGCAATTAAAATTTGTGACAGTATAAAATTAGTTTTTGAATAATTTACTATAGAAAAGGCAATCCCTGGCGTAATTAAAATTTGCGACAGTATAAAATTAGTTTTTGAATAATTTACTATAGAAAAGTCAATCCCTGGCGCAATTAAAATTTGTGACAGTATAAAATTAGGGATTGACTTTTCTATAGTAAATTATTCAAAAACTAATTTTATACTGTCACAAATTTTAATTGCGCCAGGGATTGCCTTTTCTATAGTAAATTATTCAAAAACTAATTTTATACTGTCACAAATTTTAATTGCGCCAGGGATTGACTTTTCTATAGTAAATTATTCAAAAAATAATTTTATACTGTCACAAATTTTAATTGCGCCAGGGATTGACTTTTCTATAGTAAATTATTCAAAAAATAATTTTATACTGTCACAAATTTTAATTGCGCCAGGGATTGACTTTTCTATAGTAAATTATTCAAAAAATAATTTTCAACTGTCACAAATTTTAATTGCGCCAGGGATTGCCTTTTCTATAGTAAATTATTCAAAAAATAATTTTCAACTGTCACAAATTTTAATTGCGCCAGGGATTGACTTTTCTATAGTAAATTATTCAAAAACTAATTTTATACTGTCGCAAATTTTAAATATCCCAGGGATTGCCTTTTCTATAGTAAATTATTCAAAAAATAATTTTCAACTGTCACAAATTTTAATTGCGCCAGGGATTGACTTTTCTATAGTAAATTATTCAAAAAATAATTTTCAACTGTCACAAATTTTAATTGCGCCAGGGATTGACTTTTCTATAGTAAATTATTCAAAAAATAATTTTATACTGTCACAAATTTTAATTGCGCCAGGGATTGACTTTTCTATAGTAAATTATTCAAAAAATAATTTTCAACTGTCACAAATTTTAATTGCGCCAGGGATTGACTTTTCTATAGTAAATTATTCAAAAAATAATTTTATACTGTCACAAATTTTAATTGCGCCAGGGATTGACTTTTCTATAGTAAATTATTCAAAAAATAATTTTCAACTGTCACAAATTTTAATTACGCCAGGGATTGCCTTTTCTATAGTAAATTATTCAAAAACTAATTTTATACTGTCGCAAATTTTAATTGCGCCAGGGATTGCCTTTTCTATAGTAAATTATTCAAAAAATAATTTTCAACTGTCACAAATTTTAATTGCGCCAGGGATTGACTTTTCTATAGTAAATTATTCAAAAAATAATTTTCAAATGTCACAAATTTTAATTGCGCCAGGGATTGACTTTTCTATAGTAAATTATTCAAAAATAATTTTCAACTGTCGCAAATTTTAATTACGCCAGGGATTGACTTTTCTATAGTAAATTATTCAAAAAATAATTTTCAACTGTCACAAATTTTAATTGCGCCAGGGATTGCCTTTTCTATAGTAAATTATTCAAAAAATAATTTTATACTGTCACAAATTTTAATTACGCCAGGATTGCCCTTTTCTATAGTAAATTATTCAAAAAATAATTTTCAACTGTCACAAATTTTAATTGCGCCAGGGATTGACTTTTCTATAGTAAATTATTCAAAAAATAATTTTATACTGTCACAAATTTTAATTGCGCCAGGGATTGCCTTTTCTATAGTAAATTATTCAAAAAATAATTTTATACTGTCACAAATTTTAATTGCGCCAGGGATTGACTTTTCTATAGTAAATTATTCAAAAAATAATTTTCAACTGTCACAAATTTTAATTACGCCAGGGATTGACTTTTCTATAGTAAATTATTCAAAAACTAATTTTATACTGTCACAAATTTTAATTGCGCCAGGGATTGCCTTTTCTATAGTAAATTATTCAAAAACTAATTTTTATACTGTCACAAATTTTAATTGCGCCAGGGATTGACTTTTCTATAGTAAATTATTCAAAAACTAATTTTATACTGTCACAAATTTTAATTGCGCCAGGGATTGACTTTTCTATAGTAAATTATTCAAAAAATAATTTTATACTGTCGCAAATTTTAATTACGCCAGGGATTGCCTTTTCTATAGTAAATTATTCAAAAACTAATTTTATACTGTCGCAAATTTTAAATATCCCAGGGATTGCCTTTTCTATAGTAAATTATTCAAAAAATAATTTTATACTGTCACAAATTTTAATTACGCCAGGGATTGCCTTTTCTATAGTAAATTATTCAAAAAATAATTTTCAACTGTCACAAATTTTAATTGCGCCAGGGATTGACTTTTCTATAGTAAATTATTCAAAAAATAATTTTCAACTGTCACAAATTTTAATTACGCCAGGGATTGACTTTTCTATAGTAAATTATTCAAAAACTAATTTTATACTGTCACAAATTTTAATTGCGCCAGGGATTGACTTTTCTATAGTAAATTATTCAAAAAATAATTTTATACTGTCGCAAATTTTAAATATCCCAGGGATTGCCTTTTCTATAGTAAATTATTCAAAAACTAATTTTATACTGTCACAAATTTTAATTGCGCCAGGGATTGACTTTTCTATAGTAAATTATTCAAAAACTAATTTTATACTGTCACAAATTTTAATTGCGCCAGGGATTGACTTTTCTATAGTAAATTATTCAAAAAATAATTTTATACTGTCGCAAATTTTAATTATGCCAGGGATTGCCTTTTCTATAGTAAATTATTCAAAAACTAATTTTATACTGTCGCAAATTTTAAATATCCCAGGGATTGCCTTTTCTATAGTAAATTATTCAAAAAATAATTTTTATACTGTCACAAATTTTAATTACGCCAGGGATTGCCTTTTCTATAGTAAATTATTCAAAAAATAATTTTCAACTGTCACAAATTTTAATTGCGCCAGGGATTGACTTTTCTATAGTAAATTATTCAAAAAATAATTTTCAACTGTCACAAATTTTAATTACGCCAGGGATTGCCTTTTCTATAGTAAATTATTCAAAAAATAATTTTATACTGTCACAAATTTTAATTACGCCAGGGATTGACTTTTCTATAGTAAATTATTCAAAAAATAATTTTATACTGTCACAAATTTTAATTGCGCCAGGGATTGACTTTTCTATAGTAAATTATTCAAAAAATAATTTTATACTGTCACAAATTTTAATTGCGCCAGGGATTGACTTTTCTATAGTAAATTATTCAAAAAATAATTTTATACTGTCGCAAATTTTAATTACGCCAGGGATTGCCTTTTCTATAGTAAATTATTCAAAAAATAATTTTATACTGTCGCAAATTTTAAATATCCCAGGGATTGCCTTTTCTATAGTAAATTATTCAAAAACTAATTTTCAACTGTCACAAATTTTAATTGCGCCAGGGATTGCCTTTTCTATAGTAAATTATTCAAAAAATAATTTTCAACTGTCACAAATTTTAATTACGCCAGGGATTGCCTTTTCTATAGTAAATTATTCAAAAAATAATTTTATACTGTCACAAATTTTAATTACGCCAGGGATTGACTTTTCTATAGTAAATTATTCAAAAAATAATTTTATACTGTCACAAATTTTAATTGCGCCAGGGATTGACTTTTCTATAGTAAATTATTCAAAAAATAATTTTATACTGTCACAAATTTTAATTACGCCAGGGATTGCCCTTTTCTATAGTAAATTATTCAAAAAATAATTTTATACTGTCGCAAATTTTAAATATCCCAGGGATTGCCTTTTCTATAGTAAATTATTCAAAAACTAATTTTCAACTGTCACAAATTTTAATTGCGCCAGGGATTGCCTTTTCTATAGTAAATTATTCAAAAAATAATTTTCAACTGTCACAAATTTTAATTACGCCAGGGATTGCCTTTTCTATAGTAAATTATTCAAAAAATAATTTTATACTGTCACAAATTTTAATTACGCCAGGGATTGACTTTTCTATAGTAAATTATTCAAAAAATAATTTTATACTGTCACAAATTTTAATTGCGCCAGGGATTGACTTTTCTATAGTAAATTATTCAAAAAATAATTTTATACTGTCACAAATTTTAATTACGCCAGGGATTGCCTTTTCTATAGTAAATTATTCAAAAAATAATTTTATACTGTCGCAAATTTTAATTGCGCCAGGGATTGACTTTTCTATAGTAAATTATTCAAAAAATAATTTTATACTGTCACAAATTTTAATTGCGCCAGGGATTGCCTTTTCTATAGTAAATTATTCAAAAAATAATTTTATACTGTCACAAATTTTAATTGCGCCAGGGATTGACATTTCTATAGTAAATTATTCAAAAAATAATTTTCAACTGTCACAAATTTTAATTACGCCAGGGATTGACTTTTCTATAGTAAATTATTCAAAAACTAATTTTATACTGTCACAAATTTTAATTGCGCCAGGGATTGCCTTTTCTATAGTAAATTATTCAAAAACTAATTTTATACTGTCACAAATTTTAATTGCGCCAGGGATTGACTTTTCTATAGTAAATTATTCAAAAACTAATTTTATACTGTCACAAATTTTAATTGCGCCAGGGATTGACTTTTCTATAGTAAATTATTCAAAAACTAATTTTATACTGTCGCAAATTTTAAATATCCCAGGGATTGCCTTTTCTATAGTAAATTATTCAAAAACTAATTTTATACTGTCGCAAATTTTTAAATATCCCAGGGATTGCCTTTTCTATAGTAAATTATTCAAAAAATAATTTTATACTGTCACAAATTTAATTACGCCAGGGATTGCCTTTTCTATAGTAAATTATTCAAAAAATAATTTTCAACTGTCACAAATTTTAATTGCGCCAGGGATTGACTTTTCTATAGTAAATTATTCAAAAACTAATTTTATACTGTCGCAAATTTTAATTACGCCAGGGATTGACTTTTCTATAGTAAATTATTCAAAAACTAATTTTATACTGTCACAAATTTTAATTGCGCCAGGGATTGACTTTTCTATAGTAAATTATTCAAAAAATAATTTTATACTGTCACAAATTTTAATTACGCCAGGGATTGACTTTTCTATAGTAAATTATTCAAAAACTAATTTTCAACTGTCACAAATTTTAATTGCGCCAGGGATTGACTTTTCTATAGTAAATTATTCAAAAACTAATTTTATACTGTCACAAATTTTAATTGCGCCAGGGATTGCCTTTTCTATAGTAAATTTTTCAAAAAATAATTTTCAACTGTCACAAATTTTAATTGCGCCAGGGATTGACTTTTCTATAGTAAATTATTCAAAAAATAATTTTCAACTGTCACAAATTTTAATTGCGCCAGGGATTGACTTTTCTATAGTAAATTATTCAAAAACTAATTTTATACTGTCGCAAATTTTAATTACGCCAGGGATTGACTTTTCTATAGTAAATTATTCAAAAACTAATTTTATACTGTCACAAATTTTAATTGCGCCAGGGATTGACTTTTCTATAGTAAATTATTCAAAAAATAATTTTATACTGTCACAAATTTTAATTACGCCAGGGATTGACTTTTCTATAGTAAATTATTCAAAAACTAATTTTATACTGTCACAAATTTTAATTGCGCCAGGGATTGCCTTTTCTATAGTAAATTTTTCAAAAAATAATTTTCAACTGTCACAAATTTTAATTGCGCCAGGGATTGACTTTTCTATAGTAAATTATTCAAAAAATAATTTTCAACTGTCACAAATTTTAATTGCGCCAGGGATTGACTTTTCTATAGTAAATTATTCAAAAACTAATTTTATACTGTCACAAATTTTAATTGCGCCAGGGATTGCCTTTTCTATAGTAAATTTTTCAAAAAATAATTTTCAACTGTCACAAATTTTAATTGCGCCAGGGATTGACTTTTCTATAGTAAATTATTCAAAAAATAATTTTCAACTGTCACAAATTTTAATTGCGCCAGGGATTGACTTTTCTATAGTAAATTATTCAAAAACTAATTTTATACTGTCACAAATTTTAATTGCGCCAGGGATTGACTTTTCTATAGTAAATTATTCAAAAAATAATTTTATACTGTCACAAATTTTAATTACGCCAGGGATTGACTTTTCTATAGTAAATTATTCAAAAACTAATTTTCAACTGTCACAAATTTTAATTGCGCCAGGGATTGACTTTTCTATAGTAAATTATTCAAAAACTAATTTTATACTGTCACAAATTTTAATTGCGCCAGGGATTGCCTTTTCTATAGTAAATTTTTCAAAAAATAATTTTCAACTGTCACAAATTTTAATTGCGCCAGGGATTGACTTTTCTATAGTAAATTATTCAAAAACTAATTTTATACTGTCGCAAATTTTAATTACGCCAGGGATTGACTTTTCTATAGTAAATTATTCAAAAACTAATTTTATACTGTCACAAATTTTAATTGCGCCAGGGATTGACTTTTCTATAGTAAATTATTCAAAAAATAATTTTATACTGTCGCAAATTTTAATTGCGCCAGGGATTGACTTTTCTATAGTAAATTATTCAAAAAATAATTTTCAACTGTCACAAATTTTAATTGCGCCAGGGATTGACTTTTCTATAGTAAATTATTCAAAAACTAATTTTATACTGTCACAAATTTTAATTGCGCCAGGGATTGCCTTTTCTATAGTAAATTTTTCAAAAAATAATTTTCAACTGTCACAAATTTTAATTGCGCCAGGGATTGACTTTTCTATAGTAAATTATTCAAAAAATAATTTTCAACTGTCACAAATTTTAATTGCGCCAGGGATTGACTTTTCTATAGTAAATTATTCAAAAACTAATTTTATACTGTCACAAATTTTAATTGCGCCAGGGATTGACTTTTCTATAGTAAATTATTCAAAAAATAATTTTATACTGTCACAAATTTTAATTACGCCAGGGATTGACTTTTCTATAGTAAATTATTCAAAAACTAATTTTCAACTGTCACAAATTTTAATTGCGCCAGGGATTGACTTTTCTATAGTAAATTATTCAAAAACTAATTTTATACTGTCACAAATTTTAATTGCGCCAGGGATTGCCTTTTCTATAGTAAATTTTTCAAAAAATAATTTTCAACTGTCACAAATTTTAATTGCGCCAGGGATTGACTTTTCTATAGTAAATTATTCAAAAACTAATTTTATACTGTCGCAAATTTTAATTACGCCAGGGATTGACTTTTCTATAGTAAATTATTCAAAAACTAATTTTATACTGTCACAAATTTTAATTGCGCCAGGGATTGACTTTTCTATAGTAAATTATTCAAAAAATAATTTTATACTGTCGCAAATTTTAATTACGCCAGGGATTGCCTTTTCTATAGTAAATTATTCAAAAACTAATTTTATACTGTCGCAAATTTTAATTACGCCAGGGATTGCCTTTTCTATAGTAAATTATTCAAAAACTAATTTTATACTGTCGCAAATTTTAATTACGCCAGGGATTGCCTTTTCTATAGTAAATTATTCAAAAACTAATTTTATACTGTCGCAAATTTTAATTACGCCAGGGATTGCCTTTTCTATAGTAAATTATTCAAAAAATAATTTTCAACTGTCACAAATTTTAATTGCGCCAGGGATTGACTTTTCTATAGTAAATTATTCAAAAAATAATTTTCAACTGTCACAAATTTTAATTGCGCCAGGGATTGACTTTTCTATAGTAAATTATTCAAAAAATAATTTTATACTGTCACAAATTTTAATTGCGCCACGGATTGACTTTTCTATAGTAAATTATTCAAAAACTAATTTTATACTGTCGCAAATTTTAATTACGCCAGGGATTGCCTTTTCTATAGTAAATTATTCAAAAACTAATTTTATACTGTCGCAAATTTTAATTACGCCAGGGATTGCCTTTTCTATAGTAAATTATTCAAAAACTAATTTTATACTGTCGCAAATTTTAAATATCCCAGGGATTGCCTTTTCTATAGTAAATTATTCAAAAAATAATTTTCAACTGTCACAAATTTTAATTGCGCCAGGGATTGACTTTTCTATAGTAAATTATTCAAAAACTAATTTTATACTGTCGCAAATTTTAATTACGCCAGGGATTGCCTTTTCTATAGTAAATTATTCAAAAACTCATTTTATACTGTCGCAAATTTTAAATATCCCAGGGATTGACTTTTCTATAGTAAATTATTCAAAAAATAATTTTCAACTGTCACAAATTTTAATTGCGCCAGGGATTGACTTTTCTATAGTAAATTATTCAAAAACTAATTTTATACTGTCGCAAATTTTAATTACGCCAGGGATTGACTTTTCTATAGTAAATTATTCAAAAAATAATTTTCAACTGTCACAAATTTTAATTGCGCCAGGGATTGCCTTTTCTATAGTAAATTATTCAAAAACTAATTTTATACTGTCACAAATTTTAATTGCGCCAGGGATTGACTTTTCTATAGTAAATTATTCAAAAAATAATTTTCAACTGTCACAAATTTTAATTGCGCCAGGGATTGACTTTTCTATAGTAAATTATTCAAAAACTAATTTTATACTGTCACAAATTTAATTGCGCCAAGGATTGCCTTTTCTATAGTAAATTTTTCAAAAAATAATTTCAACTGTCACAAATTTTAATTGCGCCAGGGATTGACTTTTCTATAGTAAATTATTCAAAAAATAATTTTCAACTGTCACAAATTTTAATTGCGCCAGGGATTGACTTTTCTATAGTAAATTATTCAAAAAATAATTTTCAACTGTCACAAATTTTAATTACGCCAGGGATTGACTTTTCTATAGTAAATTATTCAAAAACTAATTTTATACTGTCACAAATTTTAATTGCGCCAGGGATTGCCTTTTCTATAGTAAATTATTCAAAAACTAATTTTATACTGTCACAAATTTTAATTGCGCCAGGGATTGACTTTTCTATAGTAAATTATTCAAAAACTAATTTTATACTGTCACAAATTTTAATTGCGCCAGGGATTGACTTTTCTATAGTAAATTATTCAAAAACTAATTTTATACTGTCGCAAATTTTAAATATCCCAGGGATTGCCTTTTCTATAGTAAATTATTCAAAAACTAATTTTATACTGTCGCAAATTTTAAATATCCCAGGGATTGCCTTTTCTATAGTAAATTATTCAAAAAATAATTTTATACTGTCACAAATTTTAATTACGCCAGGGATTGCCTTTTCTATAGTAAATTATTCAAAAAATAATTTTCAACTGTCACAAATTTTAATTGCGCCAGGGATTGACTTTTCTATAGTAAATTATTCAAAAACTAATTTTATACTGTCGCAAATTTTAATTACGCCAGGGATTGACTTTTCTATAGTAAATTATTCAAAAACTAATTTTATACTGTCACAAATTTTAATTGCGCCAGGGATTGACTTTTCTATAGTAAATTATTCAAAAAATAATTTTATACTGTCACAAATTTTAATTACGCCAGGATTGACTTTTCTATAGTAAATTATTCAAAAACTAATTTTCAACTGTCACAAATTTTAATTGCGCCAGGGATTGACTTTTCTATAGTAAATTATTCAAAAACTAATTTTATACTGTCACAAATTTTAATTGCGCCAGGGATTGCCTTTTCTATAGTAAATTTTTCAAAAAATAATTTTCAACTGTCACAAATTTTAATTGCGCCAGGGATTGACTTTTCTATAGTAAATTATTCAAAAAATAATTTTCAACTGTCACAAATTTTAATTGCGCCAGGGATTGACTTTTCTATAGTAAATTATTCAAAAACTAATTTTATACTGTCACAAATTTTAATTGCGCCAGGGATTGCCTTTTCTATAGTAAATTTTTCAAAAAATAATTTTCAACTGTCACAAATTTTAATTGCGCCAGGGATTGACTTTTCTATAGTAAATTATTCAAAAAATAATTTTCAACTGTCACAAATTTTAATTGCGCCAGGGATTGACTTTTCTATAGTAAATTATTCAAAAACTAATTTTATACTGTCGCAAATTTTAAATATCCCAGGGATTGACTTTTCTATAGTAAATTATTCAAAAACTAATTTTATACTGTCACAAATTTTAATTGCGCCAGGGATTGCCTTTTCTATAGTAAATTATTCAAAAAATAATTTTCAACTGTCACAAATTTTAATTGCGCCAGGGATTGACTTTTCTATAGTAAATTATTCAAAAACTAATTTTCAACTGTCACAAATTTTAATTACGCCAGGGATTGCCTTTTCTATAGTAAATTATTCAAAAAATAATTTTATACTGTCACAAATTTTAATTACGCCAGGGATTGCCTTTTCTATAGTAAATTATTCAAAAAATAATTTTCAACTGTCGCAAATTTTAATTACGCCAGGGATTGACTTTTCTATAGTAAATTATTCAAAAAATAATTTTCAACTGTCACAAATTTTAATTACGCCAGGGATTGACTTTTCTATAGTAAATTATTCAAAAAATAATTTTCAACTGTCACAAATTTTAATTACGCCAGGGATTGCCTTTTCTATAGTAAATTATTCAAAAAATAATTTTCAACTGTCACAAATTTTAATTGCGCCAGGGATTGACTTTTCTATAGTAAATTATTCAAAAACTAATTTTATACTGTCACAAATTTTAATTACGCCAGGGATTGACTTTTCTATAGTAAATTATTCAAAAACTAATTTTCAACTGTCACAAATTTTAATTGCGCCAGGGATTGACTTTTCTATAGTAAATTATTCAAAAAATAATTTTCAACTGTCACAAATTTTAATTGCGCCAGGGATTGACTTTTCTATAGTAAATTATTCAAAAACTAATTTTATACTGTCACAAATTTTAATTTTGCCAGGGATTGCCTTTTCTATAGTAAATTTTTCAAAAAATAATTTTCAACTGTCACAAATTTTAATTGCGCCAGGGATTGACTTTTCTATAGTAAATTATTCAAAAAATAATTTTCAACTGTCACAAATTTTAATTGCGCCAGGGATTGACTTTTCTATAGTAAATTATTCAAAAACTAATTTTATACTGTCACAAATTTTAATTGCGCCAGGGATTGCCTTTTCTATAGTAAATTTTTCAAAAAATAATTTTCAACTGTCACAAATTTTAATTGCGCCAGGGATTGACTTTTCTATAGTAAATTATTCAAAAAATAATTTTCAACTGTCACAAATTTTAATTGCGCCAGGGATTGACTTTTCTATAGTAAATTATTCAAAAACTAATTTTATACTGTCACAAATTTTAATTGCGCCAGGGATTGCCTTTTCTATAGTAAATTTTTCAAAAAATAATTTTCAACTGTCACAAATTTTAATTGCGCCAGGGATTGACTTTTCTATAGTAAATTATTCAAAAAATAATTTTCAACTGTCACAAATTTTAATTGCGCCAGGGATTGACTTTTCTATAGTAAATTATTCAAAAAATAATTTTCAACTGTCACAAATTTTAATTACGCCAGGGATTGCCTTTTCTATAGTAAATTATTCAAAAAATAATTTTATACTGTCACAAATTTTAATTACGCCAGGATTGACTTTTCTATAGTAAATTATTCAAAAAATAATTTTATACTGTCACAAATTTTAATTGCGCCAGGGATTGACTTTTCTATAGTAAATTATTCAAAAAATAATTTTCAACTGTCACAAATTTTAATTGCGCCAGGGATTGCCTTTTCTATAGTAAATTATTCAAAAAATAATTTTCAACTGTCACAAATTTTAATTGCGCCAGGGATTGCCTTTTCTATAGTAAATTATTCAAAAACTAATTTTCAACTGTCACAAATTTTAATTGCGCCAGGGATTGCCTTTTCTATAGTAAATTATTCAAAAAATAATTTTCAACTGTCGCAAATTTTAAATATCCCAGGGATTGCCTTTTCTATAGTAAATTTTTCAAAAAATAATTTTCAACTGTCACAAATTTTAATTGCGCCAGGGATTGACTTTTCTATAGTAAATTATTCAAAAAATAATTTTCAACTGTCACAAATTTTAATTGCGCCAGGGATTGCCTTTTCTATAGTTAATTATTCAAAAAATAATTTTCAACTGTCACAAATTTTAATTGCGCCAGGGATTGCCTTTTCTATAGTAAATTATTCAAAAACTAATTTTCAACTGTCACAAATTTTAATTGCGCCAGGGATTGCCTTTTCTATAGTAAATTATTCAAAAAATAATTTTCAACTGTCGCAAATTTTAAATATCCCAGGGATTGCCTTTTCTATAGTAAATTTTTCAAAAAATAATTTTCAACTGTCACAAATTTTAATTGCGCCAGGGATTGACTTTTCTATAGTAAATTATTCAAAAAATAATTTTCAACTGTCGCAAATTTTAATTACGCCAGGGATTGACTTTTCTATAGTAAATTATTCAAAAAATAATTTTCAACTGTCACAAATTTTAATTGCGCCAGGGATTGCCTTTTCTATAGTAAATTATTCAAAAACTAATTTTATACTGTCACAAATTTTAATTGCGCCAGGGATTGCCTTTTCTATAGTAAATTTTTCAAAAAATAATTTTCAACTGTCACAAATTTTAATTGCGCCAGGGATTGACTTTTCTATAGTAAATTATTCAAAAAATAATTTTCAACTGTCACAAATTTTAATTGCGCCAGGGATTGACTTTTCTATAGTAAATTATTCAAAAACTAATTTTATACTGTCACAAATTTTAATTGCGCCAGGGATTGCCTTTTCTATAGTAAATTTTTCAAAAAATAATTTTCAACTGTCACAAATTTTAATTGCGCCAGGGATTGACTTTTCTATAGTAAATTATTCAAAAAATAATTTTCAACTGTCACAAATTTTAATTGCGCCAGGGATTGACTTTTCTATAGTAAATTATTCAAAAAATAATTTTCAACTGTCACAAATTTTAATTACGCCAGGGATTGACTTTTCTATAGTAAATTATTCAAAAACTAATTTTATACTGTCACAAATTTTAATTGCGCCAGGGATTGCCTTTTCTATAGTAAATTATTCAAAAACTAATTTTATACTGTCACAAATTTTAATTGCGCCAGGGATTGACTTTTCTATAGTAAATTATTCAAAAACTAATTTTATACTGTCACAAATTTTAATTGCGCCAGGGATTGACTTTTCTATAGTAAATTATTCAAAAACTAATTTTATACTGTCGCAAATTTTAATTGCGCCAGGGATTGCCTTTTCTATAGTAAATTATTCAAAAACTAATTTTCAACTGTCACAAATTTTAATTGCGCCAGGGATTGCCTTTTCTATAGTAAATTATTCAAAAAATAATTTTCAACTGTCGCAAATTTTAAATATCCCAGGGATTGCCTTTTCTATAGTAAATTTTTCAAAAAATAATTTTCAACTGTCACAAATTTTAATTGCGCCAGGGATTGACTTTTCTATAGTAAATTATTCAAAAAATAATTTTCAACTGTCACAAATTTTAATTGCGCCAGGGATTGCCTTTTCTATAGTAAATTATTCAAAAAATAATTTTCAACTGTCACAAATTTTAATTGCGCCAGGGATTGCCTTTTCTATAGTAAATTATTCAAAAACTAATTTTCAACTGTCACAAATTTTAATTGCGCCAGGGATTGCCTTTTCTATAGTAAATTATTCAAAAAATAATTTTCAACTGTCGCAAATTTTAAATATCCCAGGGATTGCCTTTTCTATAGTAAATTTTTCAAAAAATAATTTTCAACTGTCACAAATTTTAATTGCGCCAGGGATTGACTTTTCTATAGTAAATTATTCAAAAAATAATTTTCAACTGTCGCAAATTTTAATTACGCCAGGGATTGACTTTTCTATAGTAAATTATTCAAAAAATAATTTTCAACTGTCACAAATTTTAATTACGCCAGGGATTGACTTTTCTATAGTAAATTATTCAAAAACTAATTTTATACTGTCACAAATTTTAATTGCGCCAGGGATTGCCTTTTCTATAGTAAATTTTTCAAAAAATAATTTTCAACTGTCACAAATTTTAATTGCGCCAGGGATTGACTTTTCTATAGTAAATTATTCAAAAAATAATTTTCAACTGTCACAAATTTTAATTGCGCCAGGGATTGACTTTTCTATAGTAAATTATTCAAAAACTAATTTTATACTGTCACAAATTTTAATTGCGCCAGGGATTGCCTTTTCTATAGTAAATTTTTCAAAAAATAATTTTCAACTGTCACAAATTTTAATTGCGCCAGGGATTGACTTTTCTATAGTAAATTATTCAAAAAATAATTTTCAACTGTCACAAATTTTAATTGCGCCAGGGATTGACTTTTCTATAGTAAATTATTCAAAAAATAATTTTCAACTGTCACAAATTTTAATTACGCCAGGGATTGACTTTTCTATAGTAAATTATTCAAAAACTAATTTTATACTGTCACAAATTTTAATTGCGCCAGGGATTGCCTTTTCTATAGTAAATTATTCAAAAACTAATTTTATACTGTCACAAATTTTAATTGCGCCAGGGATTGACTTTTCTATAGTAAATTATTCAAAAACTAATTTTATACTGTCACAAATTTTAATTGCGCCAGGGATTGACTTTTCTATAGTAAATTATTCAAAAACTAATTTTATACTGTCGCAAATTTTAATTGCGCCAGGGATTGCCTTTTCTATAGTAAATTATTCAAAAACTAATTTTCAACTGTCACAAATTTTAATTGCGCCAGGGATTGACTTTTCTATAGTAAATTATTCAAAAAATAATTTTCAACTGTCACAAATTTTAATTGCGCCAGGGATTGCCTTTTCTATAGTAAATTATTCAAAAACTAATTTTCAACTGTCACAAATTTTAATTGCGCCAGGGATTGACTTTTCTATAGTAAATTATTCAAGAAATAATTTTATACTGTCGCAAATTTTAATTACGCCAGGGATTGCCTTTTCTATAGTAAATTATTCAAAAAATAATTTTATACTGTCGCAAATTTTAAATATCCCAGGGATTGCCTTTTCTATAGTAAATTATTCAAAAACTAATTTTATACTGTCACAAATTTTAATTACGCCAGGGATTGACTTTTCTATAGTAAATTATTCAAAAACTAATTTTATACTGTCGCAAATTTTAATTACGCCAGGGATTGCCTTTTCTATAGTAAATTATTCAAAAAACAATTTTCAACTGTCACAAATTTTAATTGCGCCAGGGATTGACTTTTCTATAGTAAATTATTCAAAAAATAATTTTATACTGTCACAAATTTTAATTACGCCAGGGATTGACTTTTCTATAGTAAATTATTCAAAAAATAATTTTATACTGTCACAAATTTTAATTGCGCCAGGGATTGACTTTTCTATAGTAAATTATTCAAAAAATAATTTTCAACTGTCACAAATTTTAATTGCGCCAGGGATTGCCTTTTCTATAGTAAATTATTCAAAAAATAATTTTCAACTGTCACAAATTTTAATTGCGCCAGGGATTGCCTTTTCTATAGTAAATTATTCAAAAACTAATTTTCAACTGTCACAAATTTTAATTGCGCCAGGGATTGACTTTTCTATAGTAAATTATTCAAAAAATAATTTTATACTGTCGCAAATTTTAATTACGCCAGGGATTGCCTTTTCTATAGTAAATTATTCAAAAAATAATTTTATACTGTCGCAAATTTTAAATATCCCAGGGATTGCCTTTTCTATAGTAAATTATTCAAAAACTAATTTTATACTGTCACAAATTTTAATTACGCCAGGGATTGACTTTTCTATAGTAAATTATTCAAAAACTAATTTTATACTGTCGCAAATTTTAATTACGCCAGGGATTGCCTTTTCTATAGTAAATTATTCAAAAAATAATTTTCAACTGTCACAAATTTTAATTGCGCCAGGGATTGACTTTTCTATAGTAAATTATTCAAAAAATAATTTTCAACTGTCACAAATTTTAATTGCGCCAGGGATTGACTTTTCTATAGTAAATTATTCAAAAAATAATTTTCAACTGTCACAAATTTTAATTGCGCCAGGGATTGACTTTTCTATAGTAAATTATTCAAAAAATAATTTTCAACTGTCGCAAATTTTAATTACGCCAGGGATTGACTTTTCTATAGTAAATTATTCAAAAAATAATTTTCAACTGTCACAAATTTTAATTGCGCCAGGGATTGCCTTTTCTATAGTAAATTATTCAAAAACTAATTTTATACTGTCACAAATTTTAATTACGCCAGGGATTGCCTTTTCTATAGTAAATTATTCAAAAAATAATTTTCAACTGTCACAAATTTTAATTGCGCCAGGGATTGACTTTTCTATAGTAAATTATTCAAAAAATAATTTTATACTGTCACAAATTTTAATTG
The DNA here is from genome assembly GCA_963930735.1 of Dioctria linearis. Classification (NCBI taxonomy): domain Eukaryota; kingdom Metazoa; phylum Arthropoda; class Insecta; order Diptera; family Asilidae; genus Dioctria; species Dioctria linearis. The sequence continues at coordinate 129,877 of CAWVNZ010000770.1, forward strand.
CGCCAGGGATTGCCTTTTCTATAGTAAATTATTCAAAAACTAATTTTATACTGTCACAAATTTTAATTGCGCCAGGGATTGCCTTTTCTATAGTAAATTATTCAAAAAATAATTTTATACTGTCACAAATTTTAATTGCGCCAGGGATTGCCTTTTCTATAGTAAATTATTCAAAAAATAATTTTATACTGTCACAAATTTTAATTACGCCAGGGATTGCCTTTTCTATAGTAAATTATTCAAAAAATAATTTTCAACTGTCACAAATTTTAATTGCGCCAGGGATTGACTTTTCTATAGTAAATTATTCAAAAAATAATTTTATACTGTCGCAAATTTTAATTACGCCAGGGATTGCCTTTTCTATAGTAAATTATTCAAAAAATAATTTTATACTGTCGCAAATTTTAAATATCCCAGGGATTGCCTTTTCTATAGTAAATTATTCAAAAAATAATTTTCAACTGTCACAAATTTTAATTGCGCCAGGGATTGACTTTTCTATAGTAAATTATTCAAAAAATAATTTTCAACTGTCGCAAATTTTAATTACGCCAGGGATTGACTTTTCTATAGTAAATTATTCAAAAAATAATTTTCAACTGTCACAAATTTTAATTACGCCAGGGATTGACTTTTCTATAGTAAATTATTCAAAAACTAATTTTATACTGTCACAAATTTTAATTGCGCCAGGGATTGCCTTTTCTATAGTAAATTATTCAAAAAATAATTTTCAACTGTCACAAATTTTAATTGCGCCAGGGATTGACTTTTCTATAGTAAATTATTCAAAAAATAATTTTCAACTGTCACAAATTTTAATTGCGCCAGGGATTGACTTTTCTATAGTAAATTATTCAAAAAATAATTTTCAACTGTCACAAATTTTAAATATCCCAGGGATTGACTTTTCTATAGTAAATTATTCAAAAAATAATTTTATACTGTCACAAATTTTAATTACGCCAGGGATTGACTTTTCTATAGTAAATTATTCAAAAAATAATTTTCAACTGTCACAAATTTTAATTGCGCCAGGGATTGACTTTTCTATAGTAAATTATTCAAAAAATAATTTTCAACTGTCACAAATTTTAATTGCGCCAGGGATTGACTTTTCTATAGTAAATTATTCAAAAAATAATTTTCAACTGTCACAAATTTTAATTGCGCCAGGGATTGACTTTTCTATAGTAAATTATTCAAAAAATAATTTTCAACTGTCACAAATTTTAATTGCGCCAGGGATTGCCTTTTCTATAGTAAATTATTCAAAAAATAATTTTCAACTGTCACAAATTTTAATTGCGCCAGGGATTGACTTTTCTATAGTAAATTATTCAAAAAATAATTTTCAACTGTCACAAATTTTAATTGCGCCAGGGATTGACTTTTCTATAGTAAATTATTCAAAAAATAATTTTCAACTGTCACAAATTTTAAATATCCCAGGGATTGACTTTTCTATAGTAAATTATTCAAAAAATAATTTTATACTGTCACAAATTTTAATTACGCCAGGGATTGACTTTTCTATAGTAAATTATTCAAAAAATAATTTTCAACTGTCACAAATTTTAATTGCGCCAGGGATTGACTTTTCTATAGTAAATTATTCAAAAAATAATTTTCAACTGTCACAAATTTTAATTACGCCAGGGATTGCCTTTTCTATAGTAAATTATTCAAAAACTAATTTTCAACTGTCACAAATTTTAATTACGCCAGGGATTGACTTTTCTATAGTAAATTATTCAAAAAATAATTTTATACTGTCGCAAATTTTAATTACGCCAGGGATTGCCTTTTCTATAGTAAATTATTCAAAAAATAATTTTATACTGTCGCAAATTTTAAATATCCCAGGGATTGCCTTTTCTATAGTAAATTATTCAAAAACTAATTTTATACTGTCACAAATTTTAATTACGCCAGGGATTGACTTTTCTATAGTAAATTATTCAAAAAATAATTTTCAACTGTCGCAAATTTTAATTACGCCAGGGATTGACTTTTCTATAGTAAATTATTCAAAAAATAATTTTCAACTGTCACAAATTTTAATTACGCCAGGGATTGACTTTTCTATAGTAAATTATTCAAAAAATAATTTTATACTGTCACAAATTTTAATTACGCCAGGGATTGCCTTTTCTATAGTAAATTATTCAAAAAATAATTTTCAACTGTCACAAATTTTAATTGCGCCAGGGATTGACTTTTCTATAGTAAATTATTCAAAAAATAATTTTCAACTGTCACAAATTTTAATTACGCCAGGGATTGACTTTTCTATAGTAAATTATTCAAAAAATAATTTTATACTGTCACAAATTTTAATTGCGCCAGGGATTGACTTTTCTATAGTAAATTATTCAAAAACTAATTTTATACTGTCGCAAATTTTAAATATCCCAGGGATTGACTTTTCTATAGTAAATTATTCAAAAAATAATTTTATACTGTCACAAATTTTAATTACGCCAGGGATTGACTTTTCTATAGTAAATTATTCAAAAAATAATTTTCAACTGTCACAAATTTTAATTGCGCCAGGGATTGACTTTTCTATAGTAAATTATTCAAAAAATAATTTTCAACTGTCACAAATTTTAATTGCGCCAGGGATTGCCTTTTCTATAGTAAATTATTCAAAAAATAATTTTCAACTGTCACAAATTTTAATTACGCCAGGGATTGACTTTTCTATAGTAAATTATTCAAAAACTAATTTTATACTGTCGCAAATTTTAATTACGCCAGGGATTGCCTTTTCTATAGTAAATTATTCAAAAAATAATTTTCAACTGTCACAAATTTTAATTGCGCCAGGGATTGACTTTTCTATAGTAAATTATTCAAAAAATAATTTTATACTGTCACAAATTTTAATTACGCCAGGGATTGACTTTTCTATAGTAAATTATTCAAAAAATAATTTTATACTGTCACAAATTTTAATTGCGCCAGGGATTGACTTTTCTATAGTAAATTATTCAAAAAATAATTTTCAACTGTCACAAATTTTAATTGCGCCAGGGATTGCCTTTTCTATAGTAAATTATTCAAAAAATAATTTTCAACTGTCACAAATTTTAATTGCGCCAGGGATTGCCTTTTCTATAGTAAATTATTCAAAAACTAATTTTCAACTGTCACAAATTTTAATTACGCCAGGGATTGACTTTTCTATAGTAAATTATTCAAAAAATAATTTTATACTGTCGCAAATTTTAATTACGCCAGGGATTGCCTTTTCTATAGTAAATTATTCAAAAAATAATTTTATACTGTCGCAAATTTTAAATATCCCAGGGATTGCCTTTTCTATAGTAAATTATTCAAAAACTAATTTTATACTGTCACAAATTTTAATTATGCCAGGGATTGACTTTTCTATAGTAAATTATTCAAAAAATAATTTTCAACTGTCGCAAATTTTAATTACGCCAGGGATTGACTTTTCTATAGTAAATTATTCAAAAAATAATTTTCAACTGTCACAAATTTTAATTACGCCAGGGATTGACTTTTCTATAGTAAATTATTCAAAAAATAATTTTATACTGTCACAAATTTTAATTACGCCAGGGATTGCCTTTTCTATAGTAAATTATTCAAAAAATAATTTTCAACTGTCACAAATTTTAATTGCGCCAGGGATTGACTTTTCTATAGTAAATTATTCAAAAAATAATTTTCAACTGTCACAAATTTTAATTACGCCAGGGATTGACTTTTCTATAGTAAATTATTCAAAAAATAATTTTATACTGTCACAAATTTTAATTGCGCCAGGGATTGACTTTTCTATAGTAAATTATTCAAAAACTAATTTTATACTGTCGCAAATTTTAAATATCCCAGGGATTGACTTTTCTATAGTAAATTATTCAAAAAATAATTTTATACTGTCACAAATTTTAATTACGCCAGGGATTGACTTTTCTATAGTAAATTATTCAAAAAATAATTTTCAACTGTCACAAATTTTAATTGCGCCAGGGATTGACTTTTCTATAGTAAATTATTCAAAAAATAATTTTCAACTGTCACAAATTTTAATTGCGCCAGGGATTGCCTTTTCTATAGTAAATTATTCAAAAAATAATTTTCAACTGTCACAAATTTTAATTACGCCAGGGATTGACTTTTCTATAGTAAATTATTCAAAAACTAATTTTATACTGTCGCAAATTTTAAATATCCCAGGGATTGACTTTTCTATAGTAAATTATTCAAAAAATAATTTTCAACTGTCACAAATTTTAATTACGCCAGGGATTGACTTTTCTATAGTAAATTATTCAAAAAATAATTTTATACTGTCACAAATTTTAATTGCGCCAGGGATTGCCTTTTCTATAGTAAATTATTCAAAAAATAATTTTCAACTGTCACAAATTTTAATTGCGCCAGGGATTGACTTTTCTATAGTAAATTATTCAAAAAATAATTTTCAACTGTCACAAATTTTAATTGCGCCACGGATTGCCTTTTCTATAGTAAATTATTCAAAAAATAATTTTCAACTGTCACAAATTTTAATTACGCCAGGGATTGACTTTTCTATAGTAAATTATTCAAAAACTAATTTTATACTGTCGCAAATTTTAAATATCCCAGGGATTGACTTTTCTATAGTAAATTTTTCAAAAAATAATTTTCAACTGTCACAAATTTTAATTGCGCCAGGGATTGACTTTTCTATAGTAAATTATTCAAAAAATAATTTTCAACTGTCACAAATTTTAATTGCGCCAGGGATTGCCTTTTCTATAGTAAATTATTCAAAAAATAATTTTCAACTGTCACAAATTTTAATTGCGCCAGGGATTGCCTTTTCTATAGTAAATTATTCAAAAAATAATTTTCAACTGTCACAAATTTTAATTGCGCCAGGGATTGCCTTTTCTATAGTAAATTATTCAAAAAATAATTTTCAACTGTCACAAATTTTAATTGCGCCAGGGATTGACTTTTCTATAGTAAATTATTCAAAAAATAATTTTCAACTGTCGCAAATTTTAATTACGCCAGGGATTGACTTTTCTATAGTAAATTATTCAAAAAATAATTTTCAACTGTCACAAATTTTAATTGCGCCAGGGATTGACTTTTCTATAGTAAATTATTCAAAAACTAATTTTATACTGTCGCAAATTTTAATTACGCCAGGGATTGCCTTTTCTATAGTAAATTATTCAAAAAATAATTTTCAACTGTCACAAATTTTAATTGCGCCAGGGATTGCCTTTTCTATAGTAAATTATTCAAAAAATAATTTTCAACTGTCACAAATTTTAATTGCGCCAGGGATTGCCTTTTCTATAGTAAATTATTCAAAAAATAATTTTCAACTGTCACAAATTTTAATTGCGCCAGGGATTGACTTTTCTATAGTAAATTATTCAAAAAATAATTTTCAACTGTCGCAAATTTTAATTACGCCAGGGATTGACTTTTCTATAGTAAATTATTCAAAAAATAATTTTCAACTGTCACAAATTTTAATTACGCCAGGGATTGACTTTTCTATAGTAAATTATTCAAAAAATAATTTTATACTGTCACAAATTTTAATTACGCCAGGGATTGCCTTTTCTATAGTAAATTATTCAAAAAATAATTTTCAACTGTCACAAATTTTAATTGCGCCAGGGATTGACTTTTCTATAGTAAATTATTCAAAAACTAATTTTCAACTGTCACAAATTTTAATTACGCCAGGGATTGCCTTTTCTATAGTAAATTATTCAAAAAATAATTTTCAACTGTCACAAATTTTAATTGCGCCAGGGATTGACTTTTCTATAGTAAATTATTCAAAAAATAATTTTATACTGTCACAAATTTTAATTGCGCCAGGGATTGACTTTTCTATAGTAAATTATTCAAAAAATAATTTTATACTGTCACAAATTTTAATTGCGCCAGGGATTGACTTTTCTATAGTAAATTATTCAAAAAATAATTTTATACTGTCGCAAATTTTAATTACGCCAGGGATTGACTTTTCTATAGTAAATTATTCAAAAAATAATTTTCAACTGTCACAAATTTTAATTACGCCAGGGATTGACTTTTCTATAGTAAATTATTCAAAAAATAATTTTATACTGTCACAAATTTTAATTGCGCCAGGGATTGACTTTTCTATAGTAAATTATTCAAAAAATAATTTTATACTGTCACAAATTTTAATTACGCCAGGGATTGCCTTTTCTATAGTAAATTATTCAAAAAATAATTTTCAACTGTCACAAATTTTAATTGCGCCAGGGATTGCCTTTTCTATAGTAAATTATTCAAAAAATAATTTTCAACTGTCACAAATTTTAATTGCGCCAGGGATTGCCTTTTCTATAGTAAATTATTCAAAAAATAATTTTCAACTGTCACAAATTTTAATTGCGCCAGGGATTGCCTTTTCTATAGTAAATTATTCAAAAAATAATTTTCAACTGTCACAAATTTTAATTGCGCCAGGGATTGCCTTTTCTATAGTAAATTATTCAAAAAATAATTTTATACTGTCACAAATTTTAATTACGCCAGGGATTGCCTTTTCTATAGTAAATTATTCAAAAAATAATTTTCAACTGTCACAAATTTTAATTGCGCCAGGGATTGACTTTTCTATAGTAAATTATTCAAAAAATAATTTTATACTGTCACAAATTTTAATTACGCCAGGGATTGACTTTTCTATAGTAAATTATTCAAAAAATAATTTTCAACTGTCACAAATTTTAATTGCGCCAGGGATTGCCTTTTCTATAGTAAATTATTCAAAAAATAATTTTATACTGTCACAAATTTTAATTACGCCAGGGATTGACTTTTCTATAGTAAATTATTCAAAAAATAATTTTCAACTGTCACAAATTTTAATTGCGCCAGGGATTGACTTTTCTATAGTAAATTATTCAAAAAATAATTTTATACTGTCACAAATTTTAATTGCGCCAGGGATTGACTTTTCTATAGTAAATTATTCAAAAAATAATTTTATACTGTCACAAATTTTAATTGCGCCAGGGATTGAGTTTTCTATAGTAAATTATTCAAAAACTAATTTTCAACTGTCACAAATTTTAATTGCGCCAGGGATTGCCTTTTCTATAGTAAATTATTCAAAAAATAATTTTCAACTGTCACAAATTTTAATTGCGCCAGGGATTGCCTTTTCTATAGTAAATTATTCAAAAAATAATTTTCAACTGTCACAAATTTTAATTGCGCCAGGGATTGCCTTTTCTATAGTAAATTATTCAAAAAATAATTTTCAACTGTCACAAATTTTAATTGCGCCAGGGATTGCCTTTTCTATAGTAAATTATTCAAAAAATAATTTTCAACTGTCACAAATTTTAATTGCGCCAGGGATTGCCTTTTCTATAGTAAATTATTCAAAAAATAATTTTATACTGTCACAAATTTTAATTACGCCAGGGATTGACTTTTCTATAGTAAATTATTCAAAAAATAATTTTATACTGTCACAAATTTTAATTACGCCAGGGATTGCCTTTTCTATAGTAAATTATTCAAAAAATAATTTTATACTGTCACAAATTTTAATTACGCCAGGGATTGCCTTTTCTATAGTAAATTATTCAAAAAATAATTTTCAACTGTCACAAATTTTAATTACGCCAGGGATTGACTTTTCTATAGTAAATTATTCAAAAAATAATTTTATACTGTCACAAATTTTAATTGCGCCAGGGATTGACTTTTCTATAGTAAATTATTCAAAAAATAATTTTCAACTGTCGCAAATTTTAATTACGCCAGGGATTGACTTTTCTATAGTAAATTATTCAAAAAATAATTTTCAACTGTCACAAATTTTAATTGCGCCAGGGATTGCCTTTTCTATAGTAAATTATTCAAAAAATAATTTTCAACTGTCACAAATTTTAATTACGCCAGGGATTGACTTTTCTATAGTAAATTATTCAAAAAATAATTTTCAACTGTCACAAATTTTAATTGCGCCAGGGATTGCCTTTTCTATAGTAAATTATTCAAAAAATAATTTTATACTGTCACAAATTTTAATTACGCCAGGGATTGACTTTTCTATAGTAAATTATTCAAAAAATAATTTTCAACTGTCACAAATTTTAATTGCGCCAGGGATTGCCTTTTCTATAGTAAATTATTCAAAAAATAATTTTATACTGTCACAAATTTTAATTACGCCAGGGATTGACTTTTCTATAGTAAATTATTCAAAAAATAATTTTATACTGTCACAAATTTTAATTGCGCCAGGGATTGACTTTTCTATAGTAAATTATTCAAAAACTAATTTTATACTGTCACAAATTTTAATTGCGCCAGGGATTGCCTTTTCTATAGTAAATTATTCAAAAACTAATTTTCAACTGTCACAAATTTTAATTGCGCCAGGGATTGACTTTTCTATAGTAAATTATTCAAAAAATAATTTTCAACTGTCACAAATTTTAATTGCGCCAGGGATTGCCTTTTCTATAGTAAATTATTCAAAAAATAATTTTCAACTGTCACAAATTTTAATTGCGCCAGGGATTGCCTTTTCTATAGTAAATTATTCAAAAAATAATTTTCAACTGTCACAAATTTTAATTGCGCCAGGGATTGCCTTTTCTATAGTAAATTATTCAAAAAATAATTTTATACTGTCACAAATTTTAATTACGCCAGGGATTGACTTTTCTATAGTAAATTATTCAAAAAATAATTTTCAACTGTCACAAATTTTAATTACGCCAGGGATTGCCTTTTCTATAGTAAATTATTCAAAAAATAATTTTCAACTGTCACAAATTTTAATTACGCCAGGGATTGACTTTTCTATAGTAAATTATTCAAAAAATAATTTTCAACTGTCACAAATTTTAATTGCGCCAGGGATTGCCTTTTCTATAGTAAATTATTCAAAAAATAATTTTATACTGTCACAAATTTTAATTACGCTAGGGATTGACTTTTCTATAGTAAATTATTCAAAAAATAATTTTATACTGTCACAAATTTTAATTGCGCCAGGGATTGACTTTTCTATAGTAAATTATTCAAAAACTAATTTTATACTGTCACAAATTTTAATTGCGCCAGGGATTGCCTTTTCTATAGTAAATTATTCAAAAACTAATTTTCAACTGTCACAAATTTTAATTGCGCCAGGGATTGCCTTTTCTATAGTAAATTATTCAAAAAATAATTTTCAACTGTCACAAATTTTAATTACGCCAGGGATTGCCTTTTCTATAGTAAATTATTCAAAAAATAATTTTCAACTGTCACAAATTTTAATTGCGCCAGGGATTGACTTTTCTATAGTAAATTATTCAAAAAATAATTTTCAACTGTCACAAATTTTAATTGCGCCAGGGATTGCCTTTTCTATAGTAAATTATTCAAAAAATAATTTTCAACTGTCACAAATTTTAATTGCGCCAAGGATTGCCTTTTCTATAGTAAATTATTCAAAAAATAATTTTCAACTGTCACAAATTTTAATTGCGCCAGGGATTGCCTTTTCTATAGTAAATTATTCAAAAAATAATTTTATACTGTCACAAATTTTAATTACGCCAGGGATTGCCTTTTCTATAGTAAATTATTCAAAAAATAATTTTCAACTGTCACAAATTTTAATTGCGCCAGGGATTGACTTTTCTATAGTAAATTATTCAAAAAATAATTTTATACTGTCACAAATTTTAATTACGCCAGGGATTGACTTTTCTATAGTAAATTATTCAAAAAATAATTTTCAACTGTCACAAATTTTAATTGCGCCAGGGATTGCCTTTTATATAGTAAATTATTCAAAAAATAATTTTATACTGTCACAAATTTTAATTACGCCAGGGATTGACTTTTCTATAGTAAATTATTCAAAAAATAATTTTCAACTGTCACAAATTTTAATTGCGCCAGGGATTGACTTTTCTATAGTAAATTATTCAAAAAATAATTTTATACTGTCACAAATTTTAATTGCGCCAGGGATTGACTTTTCTATAGTAAATTATTCAAAAAATAATTTTATACTGTCACAAATTTTAATTGCGCCAGGGATTGACTTTTCTATAGTAAATTATTCAAAAACTAATTTTCAACTGTCACAAATTTTAATTGCGCCAGGGATTGCCTTTTCTATAGTAAATTATTCAAAAAATAATTTTCAACTGTCACAAATTTTAATTGCGCCAGGGATTGCCTTTTCTATAGTAAATTATTCAAAAAATAATTTTCAACTGTCACAAATTTTAATTGCGCCAGGGATTGCCTTTTCTATAGTAAATTATTCAAAAAATAATTTTCAACTGTCACAAATTTTAATTGCGCCAGGGATTGCCTTTTCTATAGTAAATTATTCAAAAAATAATTTTCAACTGTCACAAATTTTAATTGCGCCAGGGATTGCCTTTTCTATAGTAAATTATTCAAAAAATAATTTTATACTGTCACAAATTTTAATTACGCCAGGGATTGACTTTTCTATAGTAAATTATTCAAAAAATAATTTTATACTGTCACAAATTTTAATTACGCCAGGGATTGCCTTTTCTATAGTAAATTATTCAAAAAATAATTTTCAACTGTCACAAATTTTAATTGCGCCAGGGATTGCCTTTTCTATAGTAAATTATTCAAAAAATAATTTTCAACTGTCACAAATTTTAATTGCGCCAGGGATTGACTTTTCTATAGTAAATTATTCAAAAAATAATTTTATACTGTCACAAATTTTAATTGCGCCAGGGATTGACTTTTCTATAGTAAATTATTCAAAAAATAATTTTCAACTGTCACAAATTTTAATTGCGCCAGGGATTGCCTTTTCTATAGTAAATTATTCAAAAAATAATTTTCAACTGTCACAAATTTTAATTACGCCAGGGATTGCCTTTTCTATAGTAAATTATTCAAAAAATAATTTTATACTGTCACAAATTTTAATTACGCCAGGGATTGACTTTTCTATAGTAAATTATTCAAAAAATAATTTTATACTGTCACAAATTTTAATTGCGCCAGGGATTGACTTTTCTATAGTAAATTATTCAAAAAATAATTTTCAACTGTCACAAATTTTAATTGCGCCAGGGATTGCCTTTTCTATAGTAAATTATTCAAAAAATAATTTTCAACTGTCACAAATTTTAATTGCGCCAGGGATTGCCTTTTCTATAGTAAATTATTCAAAAAATAATTTTATACTGTCACAAATTTTAATTGCGCCAGGGATTGCCTTTTCTATAGTAAATTATTCAAAAAATAATTTTATACTGTCACAAATTTTAATTGCGCCAGGGATTGCCTTTTCTATAGTAAATTATTCAAAAAATAATTTTATACTGTCACAAATTTTAATTACGCCAGGGATTGACTTTTCTATAGTAAATTATTCAAAAAATAATTTTATACTGTCACAAATTTTAATTACGCCAGGGATTGACTTTTCTATAGTAAATTATTCAAAAAATAATTTTATACTGTCACAAATTTTAATTACGCCAGGGATTGCCTTTTCTATAGTAAATTATTCAAAAACTAATTTTCAACTGTCACAAATTTTAATTGCGCCAGGGATTGCCTTTTCTATAGTAAATTATTCAAAAAATAATTTTCAACTGTCACAAATTTTAATTACGCCAGGGATTGCCTTTTCTATAGTAAATTATTCAAAAAATAATTTTCAACTGTCACAAATTTTAATTGCGCCAGGGATTGACTTTTCTATAGCAAATTATTCAAAAAATAATTTTCAACTGTCACAAATTTTAATTGCGCCAGGGATTGCCTTTTCTATAGTAAATTATTCAAAAAATAATTTTCAACTGTCACAAATTTTAATTGCGCCAGGGATTGCCTTTTCTATAGTAAATTATTCAAAAAATAATTTTCAACTGTCACAAATTTTAATTGCGCCAGGGATTGCCTTTTCTATAGTAAATTATTCAAAAAATAATTTTATACTGTCACAAATTTTAATTACGCCAGGGATTGCCTTTTCTATAGTAAATTATTCAAAAAATAATTTTCAACTGTCACAAATTTTAATTGCGCCAGGGATTGACTTTTCTATAGTAAATTATTCAAAAAATAATTTTATACTGTCACAAATTTTAATTACGCCAGGGATTGACTTTTCTATAGTAAATTATTCAAAAAATAATTTTCAACTGTCACAAATTTTAATTGCGCCAGGGATTGCCTTTTCTATAGTAAATTATTCAAAAAATAATTTTATACTGTCACAAATTTTAATTACGCCAGGGATTGACTTTTCTATAGTAAATTATTCAAAAAATAATTTTCAACTGTCACAAATTTTAATTGCGCCAGGGATTGACTTTTCTATAGTAAATTATTCAAAAAATAATTTTATACTGTCACAAATTTTAATTGCGCCAGGGATTGACTTTTCTATAGTAAATTATTCAAAAAATAATTTTATACTGTCACAAATTTTAATTGCGCCAGGGATTGACTTTTCTATAGTAAATTATTCAAAAACTAATTTTCAACTGTCACAAATTTTAATTGCGCCAGGGATTGCCTTTTCTATAGTAAATTATTCAAAAAATAATTTTCAACTGTCACAAATTTTAATTGCGCCAGGATTGCCTTTTCTATAGTAAATTATTCAAAAAATAATTTTCAACTGTCACAAATTTTAATTGCGCCAGGGATTGCCTTTTCTATAGTAAATTATTCAAAAAATAATTTTCAACTGTCACAAATTTTAATTGCGCCAGGGATTGCCTTTTCTATAGTAAATTATTCAAAAAATAATTTTCAACTGTCACAAATTTTAATTGCGCCAGGGATTGCCTTTTCTATAGTAAATTATTCAAAAAATAATTTTATACTGTCACAAATTTTAATTACGCCAGGGATTGACTTTTCTATAGTAAATTATTCAAAAAATAATTTTATACTGTCACAAATTTTAATTACGCCAGGGATTGCCTTTTCTATAGTAAATTATTCAAAAAATAATTTTCAACTGTCACAAATTTTAATTGCGCCAGGGATTGCCTTTTCTATAGTAAATTATTCAAAAAAATAATTTTCAACTGTCACAAATTTTAATTGCGCCAGTTATTGACTTTTCTATAGTAAATTATTCAAAAAATAATTTTATACTGTCACAAATTTTAATTGCGCCAGGGATTGACTTTTCTATAGTAAATTATTCAAAAAATAATTTTCAACTGTCACAAATTTTAATTGCGCCAGGGATTGCCTTTTCTATAGTAAATTATTCAAAAAATAATTTTCAACTGTCACAAATTTTAATTACGCCAGGGATTGCCTTTTCTATAGTAAATTATTCAAAAAATAATTTTATACTGTCACAAATTTTAATTACGCCAGGGATTTACTTTTCTATAGTAAATTATTCAAAAAATAATTTTATACTGTCACAAATTTTAATTGCGCCAGGGATTGACTTTTCTATAGTAAATTATTCAAAAAATAATTTTCAACTGTCACAAATTTTAATTGCGCCAGGGATTGCCTTTTCTATAGTAAATTATTCAAAAAATAATTTTCAACTGTCACAAATTTTAATTGCGCCAGGGATTGCCTTTTCTATAGTAAATTATTCAAAAAATAATTTTATACTGTCACAAATTTTAATTGCGCCAGGGATTGCCTTTTCTATAGTAAATTATTCAAAAAATAATTTTATACTGTCACAAATTTTAATTGCGCCAGGGATTGCCTTTTCTATAGTAAATTATTCAAAAAATAATTTTATACTGTCACAAATTTTAATTACGCCAGGGATTGACTTTTCTATAGTAAATTATTCAAAAAATAATTTTATACTGTCACAAATTTTAATTACGCCAGGGATTGCCTTTTCTATAGTAAATTATTCAAAAAATAATTTTATACTGTCGCAAATTTTAATTGCGCCAGGGATTGCCTTTTCTATAGTAAATTATTCAAAAAATAATTTTATACTGTCGCAAATTTTAATTGCGCCAGGGATTGACTTTTCTATAGTAAAATTATTCAAAAAATAATTTTCAACTGTCACAAATTTTAATTGCGCCAGGGATTGCCTTTTCTATAGTAAAATTATTCAAAAAATAATTTTATACTGTCACAAATTTTAATTACGCCAGGGATTGCCTTTTCTATAGTAAATTATTCAAAAAATAATTTTCAACTGTCACAAATTTTAATTACGCCAGGGATTGACTTTTCTATAGTAAATTATTCAAAAAATAATTTTATACTGTCACAAATTTTAATTACGCCAGGGATTGCCTTTTCTATAGTAAATTATTCAAAAAATAATTTTATACTGTCGCAAATTTTAATTGCGCCAGGGATTGCCTTTTCTATAGTAAATTATTCAAAAAATAATTTTATACTGTCGCAAATTTTAATTGCGCCAGGGATTGACTTTTCTATAGTAAATTATTCAAAAAATAATTTTCAACTGTCACAAATTTTAATTGCGCCAGGGATTGACTTTTCTATAGTAAATTATTCAAAAAATAATTTTCAACTGTCACAAATTTTAATTGCGCCAGGGATTGCCTTTTCTATAGTAAATTATTCAAAAAATAATTTTCAACTGTCACAAATTTTAATTACGCCAGGGATTGACTTTTCTATAGTAAATTATTCAAAAAATAATTTTATACTGTCGCAAATTTTAATTGCGCCAGGGAATGACTTTTCTATAGTAAATTATTCAAAAAATAATTTTATACTGTCACAAATTTTAATTACGGCCAGGGGATTGCCTTTTCTATAGTAAATTATTCAAAAAATAATTTTATACTGTCACAAATTTTAATTGCGCCAGGATTGCCTTTTCTATAGTAAATTATTCAAAAAATAATTTTCAACTGTCACAAATTTTAATTACGCCAGGGATTGCCTTTTCTATAGTAAATTATTCAAAAAATAATTTTCAACTGTCACAAATTTTAATTGCGCCAGGGATTGCCTTTTCTATAGTAAATTATTCAAAAAATAATTTTCAACTGTCACAAATTTTAATTGCGCCAGGGATTGCCTTTTCTATAGTAAATTATTCAAAAAATAATTTTCAACTCTCACAAATTTTAATTGCGCCAGGGATTGCCTTTTCTATAGTAAATTATTCAAAAAATAATTTTATACTGTCACAAATTTTAATTACGCCAGGGATTGACTTTTCTATAGTAAATTATTCAAAAAATAATTTTCAACTGTCACAAATTTTAATTACGCCAGGGATTGCCTTTTCTATAGTAAATTATTCAAAAAATAATTTTCAACTGTCACAAATTTTAATTGCGCCAGGGATTGCCTTTTCTATAGTAAATTATTCAAAAAATAATTTTCAACTGTCACAAATTTTAATTGCGCCAGGGATTGCCTTTTCTATAGTAAATTATTCAAAAAATAATTTTCAACTGTCACAAATTTTAATTGCGCCAGGGATTGCCTTTTCTATAGTAAATTATTCAAAAAATAATTTTATACTGTCACAAATTTTAATTACGCCAGGGATTGACTTTTCTATAGTAAATTATTCAAAAAATAATTTTCAACTGTCACAAATTTTAATTACGCCAGGGATTGACTTTTCTATAGTAAATTATTCAAAAAATAATTTTATACTGTCACAAATTTTAATTGCGCCAGGGATTGACTTTTCTATAGTAAATTATTCAAAAAATAATTTTATACTGTCACAAATTTTAATTACGCCAGGGATTGACTTTTCTATAGTAAATTATTCAAAAAATAATTTTATACTGTCGCAAATTTTAATTGCGCCAGGGATTGCCTTTTCTATAGTAAATTATTCAAAAAATAATTTTATACTGTCGCAAATTTTAATTACGCCAGGGATTGACTTTTCTATAGTAAATTATTCAAAAAATAATTTTATACTGTCACAAATTTTAATTGCGCCAGGGATTGACTTTTCTATAGTAAATTATTCAAAAAATAATTTTATACTGTCACAAATTTTAATTGCGCCAGGGATTGACTTTTCTATAGTAAATTATTCAAAAAATAATTTTCAACTGTCACAAATTTTAATTGCGCCAGGGATTGCCTTTTCTATAGTAAATTATTCAAAAAATAATTTTATACTGTCACAAATTTTAATTACGCCAGGGATTGACTTTTCTATAGTAAATTATTCAAAAAATAATTTTCAACTGTCACAAATTTTAATTACGCCAGGGATTGCCTTTTCTATAGTAAATTATTCAAAAAATAATTTTATACTGTCGCAAATTTTAATTGCGCCAGGGATTGCCTTTTCTATAGTAAATTATTCAAAAAATAATTTTATACTGTCACAAATTTTAATTACGCCAGGGATTGACTTTTCTATAGTAAATTATTCAAAAAATAATTTTATACTGTCACAAATTTTAATTGCGCCAGGGATTGACTTTTCTATAGTAAATTATTCAAAAAATAATTTTCAACTGTCACAAATTTTAATTGCGCCAGGGATTGCCTTTTCTATAGTAAATTATTCAAAAAATAATTTTCAACTGTCACAAATTTTAATTGCGCCAGGGATTGCCTTTTCTATAGTAAATTATTCAAAAAATAATTTTATGCTGTCACAAATTTTAATTGCGCCAGGGATTGCCTTTTCTATAGTAAATTATTCAAAAAATAATTTTATACTGTCACAAATTTTAATTGCGCCAGGGATTGCCTTTTCTATAGTAAATTATTCAAAAAATAATTTTATACTGTCACAAATTTTAATTACGCCAGGGATTGACTTTTCTATAGTAAATTATTCAAAAAATAATTTTATACTGTCACAAATTTTAATTACGCCAGGGATTGCCTTTTCTATAGTAAATTATTCAAAAAATAATTTTATACTGTCGCAAATTTTAATTGCGCCAGGGATTGCCTTTTCTATAGTAAATTATTCAAAAAATAATTTTATACTGTCGCAAATTTTAATTGCGCCAGGGATTGACTTTTCTATAGTAAATTATTCAAAAAATAATTTTCAACTGTCACAAATTTTAATTGCGCCAGGGATTGCCTTTTCTATAGTAAATTATTCAAAAAATAATTTTATACTGTCACAAATTTTAATTACGCCAGGGATTGCCTTTTCTATAGTAAATTATTCAAAAAATAATTTTCAACTGTCACAAATTTTAATTACGCCAGGGATTGACTTTTCTATAGTAAATTATTCAAAAAATAATTTTATACTGTCACAAATTTTAATTACGCCAGGGATTGCCTTTTCTATAGTAAATTATTCAAAAAATAATTTTATACTGTCGCAAATTTTAATTGCGCCAGGGATTGCCTTTTCTATAGTAAATTATTCAAAAAATAATTTTATACTGTCGCAAATTTTAATTGCGCCAGGGATTGACTTTTCTATAGTAAATTATTCAAAAAATAATTTTCAACTGTCACAAATTTTAATTGCGCCAGGGATTGACTTTTCTATAGTAAATTATTCAAAAAATAATTTTCAACTGTCACAAATTTTAATTGCGCCAGGGATTGCCTTTTCTATAGTAAATTATTCAAAAAATAATTTTCAACTGTCACAAATTTTAATTACGCCAGGGATTGACTTTTCTATAGTAAATTATTCAAAAAATAATTTTATACTGTCGCAAATTTTAATTGCGCCAGGGATTGACTTTTCTATAGTAAATTATTCAAAAAATAATTTTATACTGTCACAAATTTTAATTACGCCAGGGATTGCCTTTTCTATAGTAAATTATTCAAAAAATAATTTTATACTGTCACAAATTTTAATTGCGCCAGGGATTGCCTTTTCTATAGTAAATTATTCAAAAAATAATTTTCAACTGTCGCAAATTTTAATTGCGCCAGGGATTGCCTTTTCTATAGTAAATTATTCAAAAAATAATTTTCAACTGTCACAAATTTTAATTGCGCCAGGGATTGCCTTTTCTATAGTAAATTATTCAAAAAATAATTTTATACTGTCACAAATTTTAATTACGCCAGGGATTGACTTTTCTATAGTAAATTATTCAAAAAATAATTTTCAACTGTCACAAATTTTAATTACGCCAGGGATTGCCTTTTCTATAGTAAATTATTCAAAAAATAATTTTCAACTGTCACAAATTTTAATTGCGCCAGGGATTGCCTTTTCTATAGTAAATTATTCAAAAAATAATTTTCAACTGTCACAAATTTTAATTGCGCCAGGGATTGCCTTTTCTATAGTAAATTATTCAAAAAATAATTTTCAACTGTCACAAATTTTAATTGCGCCAGGGATTGCCTTTTCTATAGTAAATTATTCAAAAAATAATTTTATACTGTCACAAATTTTAATTACGCCAGGGATTGACTTTTCTATAGTAAATTATTCAAAAAATAATTTTCAACTGTCACAAATTTTAATTACGCCAGGGATTGACTTTTCTATAGTAAATTATTCAAAAAATAATTTTATACTGTCACAAATTTTAATTGCGCCAGGGATTGACTTTTCTATAGTAAATTATTCAAAAAATAATTTTATACTGTCACAAATTTTAATTACGCCAGGGATTGACTTTTCTATAGTAAATTATTCAAAAAATAATTTTATACTGTCGCAAATTTTAATTGCGCCAGGGATTGCCTTTTCTATAGTAAATTATTCAAAAAATAATTTTATACTGTCGGAAATTTTAATTACGCCAGGGATTGACTTTTCTATAGTAAATTATTCAAAAAATAATTTTATACTGTCACAAATTTTAATTGCGCCAGGGATTGACTTTTCTATAGTAAATTATTCAAAAAATAATTTTATACTGTCACAAATTTTAATTGCGCCAGGGATTGACTTTTCTATAGTAAATTATTCAAAAAATAATTTTATACTGTCACAAATTTTAATTACGCCAGGGATTGACTTTTCTATAGTAAATTATTCAAAAAATAATTTTCAACTGTCACAAATTTTAATTACGCCAGGGATTGACTTTTCTATAGTAAATTATTCAAAAAATAATTTTATACTGTCACAAATTTTAATTACGCCAGGGATTGACTTTTCTATAGTAAATTATTCAAAAAATAATTTTCAACTGTCACAAATTTTAATTGCGCCAGGGATTGCCTTTTCTATAGTAAATTATTCAAAAAATAATTTTCAACTGTCACAAATTTTAATTGCGCCAGGGATTGCCTTTTCTATAGTAAATTATTCAAAAAATAATTTTCAACTGTCACAAATTTTAATTGCGCCAGGGATTGCCTTTTCTATAGTAAATTATTCAAAAAATAATTTTCAACTGTCACAAATTTTAATTGCGCCAGGGATTGCCTTTTCTATAGTAAATTATTCAAAAAATAATTTTATACTGTCACAAATTTTAATTACGCCAGGGATTGACTTTTCTATAGTAAATTATTCAAAAAATAATTTTCAACTGTCACAAATTTTAATTACGCCAGGGATTGCCTTTTCTATAGTAAATTATTCAAAAAATAATTTTCAACTGTCACAAATTTTAATTGCGCCAGGGATTGCCTTTTCTATAGTAAATTATTCAAAAAATAATTTTCAACTGTCACAAATTTTAATTGCGCCAGGGATTGCCTTTTCTATAGTAAATTATTCAAAAAATAATTTTATACTGTCACAAATTTTAATTACGCCAGGGATTGACTTTTCTATAGTAAATTATTCAAAAAATAATTTTCAACTGTCACAAATTTTAATTACGCCAGGGATTGCCTTTTCTATAGTAAATTATTCAAAAAATAATTTTCAACTGTCACAAATTTTAATTGCGCCAGGGATTGACTTTTCTATAGTAAATTATTCAAAAAATAATTTTATACTGTCACAAATTTTAATTACGCCAGGGATTGACTTTTCTATAGTAAATTATTCAAAAAATAATTTTCAACTGTCACAAATTTTAATTGCGCCAGGGATTGCCTTTTCTATAGTAAATTATTCAAAAAATAATTTTATACTGTCACAAATTTTAATTACGCCAGGGATTGACTTTTCTATAGTAAATTATTCAAAAAATAATTTTCAACTGTCACAAATTTTAATTGCGCCAGGGATTGCCTTTTCTATAGTAAATTATTCAAAAAATAATTTTATACTGTCACAAATTTTAATTACGCCAGGGATTGACTTTTCTATAGTAAATTATTCAAAAAATAATTTTCAACTGTCACAAATTTTAATTACGCCAGGGATTGCCTTTTCTATAGTAAATTATTCAAAAAATAATTTTCAACTGTCACAAATTTTAATTGCGCCAGGGATTGCCTTTTCTATAGTAAATTATTCAAAAAATAATTTTCAACTGTCACAAATTTTAATTGCGCCAGGGATTGCCTTTTCTATAGTAAATTATTCAAAAAATAATTTTATACTGTCACAAATTTTAATTACGCCAGGGATTGACTTTTCTATAGTAAATTATTCAAAAAATAATTTTCAACTGTCACAAATTTTAATTACGCCAGGGATTGCCTTTTCTATAGTAAATTATTCAAAAAATAATTTTCAACTGTCACAAATTTTAATTGCGCCAGGGATTGCCTTTTCTATAGTAAATTATTCAAAAAATAATTTTATACTGTCACAAATTTTAATTGCGCCAGGGATTGACTTTTCTATAGTAAATTATTCAAAAAATAATTTTATACTGTCGCAAATTTTAATTACGCCAGGGATTGCCTTTTCTATAGTAAATTATTCAAAAAATAATTTTATACTGTCGCAAATTTTAAATATCCCAGGGATTGCCTTTTCTATAGTAAATTTTTCAAAAAATAATTTTCAACTGTCACAAATTTTAATTGCGCCAGGGATTGACTTTTCTATAGTAAATTATTCAAAAAATAATTTTCAACTGTCACAAATTTTAATTGCGCCAGGGATTGCCTTTTCTATAGTAAATTATTCAAAAAATAATTTTCAACTGTCACAAATTTTAATTGCGCCAGGGATTGACTTTTCTATAGTAAATTATTCAAAAAATAATTTTCAACTGTCACAAATTTTAATTGCGCCAGGGATTGCCTTTTCTATAGTAAATTATTCAAAAAATAATTTTATACTGTCACAAATTTTAATTGCGCCAGGGATTGACTTTTCTATAGTAAATTATTCAAAAAATAATTTTATACTGTCACAAATTTTAATTGCGCCAGGGATTGACTTTTCTATAGTAAATTATTCAAAAAATAATTTTCAACTGTCACAAATTTTAATTGCGCCAGGGATTGCCTTTTCTATAGTAAATTATTCAAAAAATAATTTTCAACTGTCACAAATTTTAATTACGCCAGGGATTGCCTTTTCTATAGTAAATTATTCAAAAAATAATTTTATACTGTCACAAATTTTAATTACGCCAGGGATTGCCTTTTCTATAGTAAATTATTCAAAAACTAATTTTATACTGTCACAAATTTTAATTGCGCCAGGGATTGACTTTTCTATAGTAAATTATTCAAAAAATAATTTTCAACTGTCACAAATTTTAATTGCGCCAGGGATTGCCTTTTCTATAGTAAATTATTCAAAAAATAATTTTCAACTGTCACAAATTTTAATTACGCCAGGGATTGACTTTTCTATAGTAAATTATTCAAAAAATAATTTTATACTGTCACAAATTTTAATTGCGCCAGGGATTGCCTTTTCTATAGTAAATTATTCAAAAAATAATTTTATACTGTCGCAAATTTTAATTGCGCCAGGGATTGACTTTTCTATAGTAAATTATTCAAAAAATAATTTTATACTGTCACAAATTTTAATTGCGCCAGGGATTGCCTTTTCTATAGTAAATTATTCAAAAAATAATTTTATACTGTCACAAATTTTCATTGCGCCAGGGATTGACTTTTCTATAGTAAATTATTCAAAAAATAATTTTCAACTGTCACAAATTTTAATTGCGCCAGGGATTGCCTTTTCTATAGTAAATTATTCAAAAAATAATTTTCAACTGTCACAAATTTTAATTACGCCAGGGATTGCCTTTTCTATAGTAAATTATCCAAAAAATAATTTTATACTGTCACTAATTTTAATTACGCCAGGGATTGACTTTTCTATAGTAAATTATTCAAAAAATAATTTTATACTGTCACAAATTTTAATTGCGTCAGGGATTGACTTTTCTATAGTAAATTATTCAAAAAATAATTTTCAACTGTCACAAATTTTAATTGCGCCAGGGATTGCCTTTTCTATAGTAAATTATTCAAAAAATAATTTTCAACTGTCACAAATTTTAATTGCGCCAGGGATTGCCTTTTCTATAGTAAATTATTCAAAAAATAATTTTATACTGTCACAAATTTTAATTGCGCCAGGGATTGCCTTTTCTATAGTAAATTATTCAAAAAATAATTTTATACTGTCACAAATTTTAATTGCGCCAGGGATTGCCTTTTCTATAGTAAATTATTCAAAAAATAATTTTATACTGTCACAAATTTTAATTACGCCAGGGATTGACTTTTCTATAGTAAATTATTCAAAAAATAATTTTATACTGTCACAAATTTTAATTGCGCCAGGGATTGCCTTTTCTATAGTAAATTATTCAAAAAATAATTTTCAACTGTCACAAATTTTAATTACGCCAGGGATTGACTTTTCTATAGTAAATTATTCAAAAAATAATTTTATACTGTCACAAATTTTAATTGCGCCAGGGATTGACTTTTCTATAGTAAATTATTCAAAAAATAATTTTCAACTGTCACAAATTTTAATTGCGCCAGGGATTGCCTTTTCTATAGTAAATTATTCAAAAAATAATTTTCAACTGTCACAAATTTTAATTACGCCAGGGATTGCCTTTTCTATAGTAAATTATTCAAAAAATAATTTTATACTGTCACAAATTTTAATTACGCCAGGGATTGACTTTTCTATAGTAAATTATTCAAAAAATAATTTTATACTGTCACAAATTTTAATTACGCCAGGGATTGCCTTTTCTATAGTAAATTATTCAAAAAATAATTTTATACTGTCGCAAATTTTAATTGCGCCAGGGATTGCCTTTTCTATAGTAAATTATTCAAAAAATAATTTTATACTGTCGCAAATTTTAATTGCGCCAGGGATTGACTTTTCTATAGTAAATTATTCAAAAAATAATTTTCAACTGTCACAAATTTTAATTGCGCCAGGGATTGACTTTTCTATAGTAAATTATTCAAAAAATAATTTTCAACTGTCACAAATTTTAATTGCGCCAGGGATTGCCTTTTCTATAGTAAATTATTCAAAAAATAATTTTATACTGTCACAAATTTTAATTACGCCAGGGATTGACTTTTCTATAGTAAATTATTCAAAAAATAATTTTCAACTGTCACAAATTTTAATTACGCCAGGGATTGACTTTTCTATAGTAAATTATTCAAAAAATAATTTTATACTGTCACAAATTTTAATTGCGCCAGGGATTGCCTTTTCTATAGTAAATTATTCAAAAAATAATTTTCAACTGTCACAAATTTTAATTGCGCCAGGGATTGACTTTTCTATAGTAAATTATTCAAAAAATAATTTTCAACTGTCACAAATTTTAATTGCGCCAGGGATTGACTTTTCTATAGTAAATTATTCAAAAAATAATTTTATACTGTCACAAATTTTAATTGCGCCAGGGATTGACTTTTCTATAGTAAATTATTCAAAAAATAATTTTATACTGTCACAAATTTTAATTACGCCAGGGATTGCCTTTTCTATAGTAAATTATTCAAAAAATAATTTTCAACTGTCACAAATTTTAATTGCGCCAGGGATTGACTTTTCTATAGTAAATTATTCAAAAAATAATTTTATACTGTCACAAATTTTAATTGCGCCAGGGATTGCCTTTTCTATAGTAAATTATTCAAAAAATAATTTTCAACTGTCACAAATTTTAATTGCGCCAGGGATTGACTTTTCTATAGTAAATTATTCAAAAAATAATTTTATACTGTCGCAAATTTTAATTGCGCCAGGGATTGACTTTTCTATAGTAAATTATTCAAAAAATAATTTTCAACTGTCACAAATTTTAATTACGCCAGGGATTGCCTTTTCTATAGTAAATTATTCAAAAAATAATTTTATACTGTCACAAATTTTAATTACGCCAGGGATTGCCTTTTCTATAGTAAACTATTCAAAAAATAATTTTATACTGTCACAAATTTTAATTGCGCCAGGGATTGACTTTTCTATAGTAAATTATTCAAAAAATAATTTTCAACTGTCACAAATTTTAATTGCGCCAGGGATTGACTTTTCTATAGTAAATTATTCAAAAAATAATTTTCAACTGTCACAAATTTTAATTGCGCCAGGGATTGCCTTTTCTATAGTAAATTATTCAAAAAATAATTTTCAACTGTCACAAATTTTAATTGCGCCAGGGATTGTCTTTTCTATAGTAAATTATTCAAAAAATAATTTTATACTGTCACAAATTTTAATTACGCCAGGGATTGCCTTTTCTATAGTAAATTATTCAAAAAATAATTTTATACTGTCACAAATTTTAATTACGCCAGGGATTGACTTTTCTATAGTAAATTATTCAAAAAATAATTTTATACTGTCACAAATTTTAATTACGCCAGGGATTGACTTTTCTATAGTAAATTATTCAAAAAATAATTTTCAACTGTCACAAATTTTAATTGCGCCAGGGATTGCCTTTTCTATAGTAAATTATTCAAAAAATAATTTTCAACTGTCACAAATTTTAATTGCGCCAGGGATTGCCTTTTCTATAGTAAATTATTCAAAAAATAATTTTCAACTGTCACAAATTTTAATTGCGCCAGGGATTGCCTTTTCTATAGTAAATTATTCAAAAAATAATTTTATACTGTCACAAATTTTAATTACGCCAGGGATTGCCTTTTCTATAGTAAATTATTCAAAAAATAATTTTCAACTGTCACAAATTTTAATTGCGCCAGGGATTGACTTTTCTATAGTAAATTATTCAAAAAATAATTTTATACTGTCACAAATTTTAATTACGCCAGGGATTGACTTTTCTATAGTAAATTATTCAAAAAATAATTTTCAACTGTCACAAATTTTAATTGCGCCAGGGATTGCCTTTTCTATAGTAAATTATTCAAAAAATAATTTTATACTGTCACAAATTTTAATTACGCCAGGGATTGACTTTTCTATAGTAAATTATTCAAAAAATAATTTTCAACTGTCACAAATTTTAATTGCGCCAGGGATTGACTTTTCTATAGTAAATTATTCAAAAAATAATTTTATACTGTCACAAATTTTAATTGCGCCAGGGATTGACTTTTCTATAGTAAATTATTCAAAAAATAATTTTCAACTGTCACAAATTTTAATTGCGCCAGGGATTGACTTTTCTATAGTAAATTATTCAAAAAATAATGTTATACTGTCGCAAATTTTAATTGCGCCAGGGATTGACTTTTCTATAGTAAATTATTCAAAAAATAATTTTCAACTGTCACAAATTTTAATTACGCCAGGGATTGCCTTTTCTATAGTAAATTATTCAAAAAATAATTTTATACTGTCACAAATTTTAATTACGCCAGGGATTGCCTTTTCTATAGTAAATTATTCAAAAAATAATTTTATACTGTCACAAATTTTAATTGCGCCAGGGATTGACTTTTCTATAGTAAATTATTCAAAAAATAATTTTATACTGTCACAAATTTTAATTGCGCCAGGGATTGACTTTTCTATAGTAAATTATTCAAAAAATAATTTTATACTGTCACAAATTTTAATTACGCCAGGGATTGCCTTTTCTATAGTAAATTATTCAAAAAATAATTTTCAACTGTCACAAATTTTAATTGCGCCAGGGATTGACTTTTCTATAGTAAATTATTCAAAAAATAATTTTATACTGTCACAAATTTTAATTACGCCAGGGATTGACTTTTCTATAGTAAATTATTCAAAAAATAATTTTATACTGTCACAAATTTTAATTGCGCCAGGGATTGACTTTTCTATAGTAAATTATTCAAAAAATGATTTTATACTGTCACAAATTTTAATTGCGCCAGGGATTGACTTTTCTATAGTAAATTATTCAAAAAATAATTTTATACTGTCACAAATTTTAATTACGCCAGGGATTGCCTTTTCTATAGTAAATTATTCAAAAAATAATTTTATACTGTCACAAATTTTTATTACGCCAGGGATTGCCTTTTCTATAGTAAATTATTCAAAAAATAATTTTATACTGTCACAAATTTTAATTACGCCAGGGATTGACTTTTCTATAGTAAATTATTCAAAAAATAATTTTCAACTGTCACAAATTTTAATTGCGCCAGGGATTGCCTTTTCTATAGTAAATTATTCAAAAAATAATTTTCAACTGTCACAAATTTTAATTGCGCCAGGGATTGCCTTTTCTATAGTAAATTATTCAAAAAATAATTTTCAACTGTCACAAATTTTAATTGCGCCAGGGATTGCCTTTTCTATAGTAAATTATTCAAAAAATAATTTTATACTGTCACAAATTTTAATTACGCCAGGGATTGCCTTTTCGATAGTAAATTATTCAAAAAATAATTTTCAACTGTCACAAATTTTAATTGCGCCAGGGATTGCCTTTTCTATAGTAAATTATTCAAAAAATAATTTTCAACTGTCACAAATTTTAATTGCGCCAGGGATTGACTTTTCTATAGTAAATTATTCAAAAAATAATTTTCAACTGTCACAAATTTTAATTACGCCAGGGATTGCCTTTTCTATAGTAAATTATTCAAAAACTAATTTTATACTGTCGCAAATTTTAATTACGCCAGGGATTGCCTTTTCTATAGTAAATTATTCAAAAACTAATTTTATACTGTCACAAATTTTAATTGCGCCAGGGATTGACTTTTCTATAGTAAATTATTCAAAAACTAATTTTATACTGTCACAAATTTTAATTGCGCCAGGGATTGACTTTTCTATAGTAAATTATTCAAAAAATAATTTTATACTGTCGCAAATTTTAAATATCCCAGGGATTGACTTTTCTATAGTAAATTATTCAAAAACTAATTTTATACTGTCGCAAATTTTAATTACGCCAGGGATTGCCTTTTCTATAGTAAATTATTCAAAAACTAATTTTATACTGTCGCAAATTTTAATTACGCCAGGGATTGCCTTTTCTATAGTAAATTATTCAAAAACTAATTTTCAACTGTCACAAATTTTAATTGCGCCAGGGATTGACTTTTCTATAGTAAATTATTCAAAAACTAATTTTATACTGTCGCAAATTTTAATTACGCCAGGGATTGCCTTTTCTATAGTAAATTATTCAAAAACTAATTTTATACTGTCGCAAATTTTAATTACGCCAGGGATTGCCTTTTCTATAGTAAATTATTCAAAAACTAATTTTATACTGTCGCAAATTTTAATTACGCCAGGGATTGCCTTTTCTATAGTAAATTATTCAAAAACTAATTTTCAACTGTCACAAATTTTAATTGCGCCAGGGATTGCCTTTTCTATAGTAAATTATTCAAAAAATAATTTTCAACTGTCACAAATTTTAATTGCGCCAGGGATTGCCTTTTCTATAGTAAATTATTCAAAAATAATTTTCAACTGTCACAAATTTTAATTGCGCCAGGGATTGACTTTTCTATAGTAAATTATTCAAAAAATAATTTTCAACTGTCACAAATTTTAATTACGCCAGGGATTGACTTTTCTATAGTAAATTATTCAAAAAATAATTTTATACTGTCACAAATTTTAATTGCGCCAGGGATTGACTTTTCTATAGTAAATTATTCAAAAAATAATTTTCAACTGTCACAAATTTTAATTGCGCCAGGGATTGACTTTTCTATAGTAAATTATTCAAAAACTAATTTTCAACTGTCACAAATTTTAATTACGCCAGGGATTGACTTTTCTATAGTAAATTATTCAAAAAATAATTTTATACTGTCACAAATTTTAATTGCGCCAGGGATTGACTTTTCTATAGTAAATTATTCAAAAACTAATTTTATACTGTCGCAAATTTTAATTACGCCAGGGATTGACTTTTCTATAGTAAATTATTCAAAAAATAATTTTTCAACTGTCACAAATTTTAAATATCCCAGGGATTGACTTTTCTATAGTAAATTATTCAAAAAATAATTTTATACTGTCGCAAATTTTAATTACGCCAGGGATTGCCTTTTCTATAGTAAATTATTCAAAAACTAATTTTATACTGTCGCAAATTTTAATTACGCCAGGGATTGCCTTTTCTATAGTAAATTATTCAAAAAATAATTTTCAACTGTCGCAAATTTTAATTACGCCAGGGATTGCCTTTTCTATAGTAAATTATTCAAAAACTAATTTTATACTGTCGCAAATTTTAATTACGCCAGGGATTGCCTTTTCTATAGTAAATTATTCAAAAAATAATTTTCAACTGTCACAATTTTAATTGCGCCAGGGATTGACTTTTCTATAGTAAATTATTCAAAAACTAATTTTATACTGTCGCAAATTTTAATTACGCCAGGGATTGCCTTTTCTATAGTAAATTATTCAAAAACTAATTTTATACTGTCGCAAATTTTAATTACGCCAGGGATTGCCTTTTCTATAGTAAATTATTCAAAAACTAATTTTATACTGTCGCAAATTTTAATTACGCCAGGGATTGCCTTTTCTATAGTAAATTATTCAAAAACTAATTTTCAACTGTCACAAATTTTAATTGCGCCAGGGATTGCCTTTTCTATAGTAAATTATTCAAAAAATAATTTTCAACTGTCACAAATTTTAATTGCGCCAGGGATTGCCTTTTCTATAGTAAATTATTCAAAAAATAATTTTCAACTGTCACAAATTTTAATTGCGCCAGGGATTGACTTTTCTATAGTAAATTATTCAAAAAATAATTTTCAACTGTCACAAATTTTAATTACGCCAGGGATTGACTTTTCTATAGTAAATTATTCAAAAAATAATTTTATACTGTCACAAATTTTAATTGCGCCAGGGATTGACTTTTCTATAGTAAATTATTCAAAAAATAATTTTCAACTGTCACAAATTTTAATTGCGCCAGGGATTGACTTTTCTATAGTAAATTATTCAAAAACTAATTTTCAACTGTCACAAATTTTAATTACGCCAGGGATTGACTTTTCTATAGTAAATTATTCAAAAAATAATTTTATACTGTCACAAATTTTAATTGCGCCAGGGATTGACTTTTCTATAGTAAATTATTCAAAAACTAATTTTATACTGTCGCAAATTTTAATTACGCCAGGGATTGACTTTTCTATAGTAAATTATTCAAAAAATAATTTTCAACTGTCACAAATTTTAAATATCCCAGGGATTGACTTTTCTATAGTAAATTATTCAAAAAATAATTTTATACTGTCGCAAATTTTAATTACGCCAGGGATTGCCTTTTCTATAGTAAATTATTCAAAAACTAATTTTATACTGTCGCAAATTTTAATTACGCCAGGGATTGCCTTTTCTATAGTAAATTATTCAAAAAATAATTTTCAACTGTCGCAAATTTTAATTACGCCAGGGATTGCCTTTTCTATAGTAAATTATTCAAAAACTAATTTTATACTGTCGCAAATTTTAATTACGCCAGGGATTGCCTTTTCTATAGTAAATTATTCAAAAACTAATTTTCAACTGTCACAAATTTTAATTGCGCCAGGGATTGCCTTTTCTATAGTAAATTATTCAAAAAATAATTTTCAACTGTCACAAATTTTAATTGCGCCAGGGATTGCCTTTTCTATAGTAAATTATTCAAAAAATAATTTTCAACTGTCACAAATTTTAATTGCGCCAGGGATTGACTTTTCTATAGTAAATTATTCAAAAAATAATTTTCAACTGTCACAAATTTTAATTACGCCAGGGATTGCCTTTTCTATAGTAAATTATTCAAAAACTAATTTTATACTGTCGCAAATTTTAATTACGCCAGGGATTGCCTTTTCTATAGTAAATTATTCAAAAACTAATTTTATACTGTCACAAATTTTAATTGCGCCAGGGATTGACTTTTCTATAGTAAATTATTCAAAAACTAATTTTATACTGTCACAAATTTTAATTGCGCCAGGGATTGACTTTTCTATAGTAAATTATTCAAAAAATAATTTTATACTGTCGCAAATTTTAAATATCCCAGGGATTGACTTTTCTATAGTAAATTATTCAAAAACTAATTTTATACTGTCGCAAATTTTAATTACGCCAGGGATTGCCTTTTCTATAGTAAATTATTCAAAAACTAATTTTATACTGTCGCAAATTTTAATTACGCCAGGGATTGCCTTTTCTATAGTAAATTATTCAAAAACTAATTTTCAACTGTCACAAATTTTAATTGCGCCAGGGATTGACTTTTCTATAGTAAATTATTCAAAAACTAATTTTATACTGTCGCAAATTTTAATTACGCCAGGGATTGCCTTTTCTATAGTAAATTATTCAAAAACTAATTTTATACTGTCGCAAATTTTAATTACGCCAGGGATTGCCTTTTCTATAGTAAATTATTCAAAAACTAATTTTCAACTGTCACAAATTTTAATTGCGCCAGGGATTGCCTTTTCTATAGTAAATTATTCAAAAAATAATTTTCAACTGTCACAAATTTTAATTGCGCCAGGGATTGCCTTTTCTATAGTAAATTATTCAAAAACTAATTTTCAACTGTCACAAATTTTAATTGCGCCAGGGATTGACTTTTCTATAGTAAATTATTCAAAAAATAATTTTCAACTGTCGCAAATTTTAATTACGCCAGGGATTGCCTTTTCTATAGTAAATTATTCAAAAACTAATTTTATACTGTCGCAAATTTTAATTACGCCAGGGATTGCCTTTTCTATAGTAAATTATTCAAAAACTAATTTTATACTGTCACAAATTTTAAATATCCCAGGGATTGCCTTTTCTATAGTAAATTATTCAAAAACTAATTTTATACTGTCGCAAATTTTAATTACGCCAGGGATTGCCTTTTCTATAGTAAATTATTCAAAAACTAATTTTATACTGTCGCAAATTTTAAATATCCCAGGGATTGACTTTTCTATAGTAAATTATTCAAAAAATAATTTTATACTGTCACAAATTTTAATTACGCCAGGATTGACTTTTCTATAGTAAATTATTCAAAAACTAATTTTATACTGTCGCAAATTTTAATTACGCCAGGGATTGCCTTTTCTATAGTAAATTATTCAAAAACTAATTTTATACTGTCGCAAATTTTAAATATCCCAGGGATTGCCTTTTCTATAGTAAATTATTCAAAAACTATTTTTCAACTGTCACAAATTTTAATTACGCCAGGGATTGCCTTTTCTATAGTAAATTTTCAAAAAATAATTTTCAACTGTCACAAATTTTAATTGCGCCAGGGATTGACTTTTCTATAGTAAATTATTCAAAAACTAATTTTATACTGTCGCAAATTTTAATTACGCCAGGGATTGCCTTTTCTATAGTAAATTATTCAAAAACTAATTTTATACTGTCGCAAATTTTAAATATCCCAGGGATTGACTTTTCTATAGTAAATTATTCAAAAAATAATTTTCAACTGTCACAAATTTTAATTGCGCCAGGGATTGACTTTTCTATAGTAAATTATTCAAAAAATAATTTTCAACTGTCACAAATTTTAATTGCGCCAGGGATTGACTTTTCTATAGTAAATTATTCAAAAACTAATTTTATACTGTCACAAATTTTAATTGCGCCAGGGATTGACTTTTCTATAGTAAATTATTCAAAAACTAATTTTATACTGTCGCAAATTTTAATTACGCCAGGGATTGCCTTTTCTATAGTAAATTATTCAAAAACTAATTTTATACTGTCGCAAATTTTAATTACGCCAGGGATTGCCTTTTCTATAGTAAATTATTCAAAAAATAATTTTATACTGTCACAAATTTTAATTGCGCCAGGATTGACTTTTCTATAGTAAATTATTCAAAAACTAATTTTATACTGTCGCAAATTTTAATTACGCCAGGGATTGACTTTTCTATAGTAAATTATTCAAAAAATAATTTTATACTGTCGCAAATTTTAATTACGCCAGGGATTGACTTTTCTATAGTAAATTATTCAAAAACTAATTTTATACTGTCGCAAATTTTAATTACGCCAGGGATTGCCTTTTCTATAGTAAATTATTCAAAAACTAATTTTCAACTGTCACAAATTTTAATTGCGCCAGGGATTGACTTTTCTATAGTAAATTATTCAAAAACTAATTTTATACTGTCGCAAATTTTAATTACGCCAGGGATTGCCTTTTCTATAGTAAATTATTCAAAAACTAATTTTATACTGTCGCAAATTTTAAATATCCCAGGGATTGCCTTTTCTATAGTAAATTATTCAAAAAATAATTTTCAACTGTCACAAATTTTAATTGCGCCAGGGATTGACTTTTCTATAGTAAATTATTCAAAAACTAATTTTATACTGTCACAAATTTTAATTGCGCCAGGGATTGACTTTTCTATAGTAAATTATTCAAAAAATAATTTTCAACTGTCACAAATTTTAATTACGCCAGGGATTGACTTTTCTATAGTAAATTATTCAAAAAATAATTTTATACTGTCGCAAATTTTAATTGCGCCAGGATTGACTTTTCTATAGTAAATTATTCAAAAAACTAATTTTATACTGTCGCAAATTTTAAATATCCCAGGGATTGACTTTTCTATAGTAAATTATTCAAAAAATAATTTTATACTGTCACAAATTTTAATTGCGCCAGGGATTGACTTTTCTATAGTAAATTATTCAAAAAATAATTTTCAACTGTCACAAATTTTAATTACGCCAGGGATTGACTTTTCTATAGTAAATTATTCAAAAACTAATTTTATACTGTCACAAATTTTAATTGCGCCAGGGATTGACTTTTCTATAGTAAATTATTCAAAAAATAATTTTCAACTGTCACAAATTTTAATTACGCCAGGGATTGACTTTTCTATAGTAAATTATTCAAAAACTAATTTTATACTGTCGCAAATTTTAATTACGCCAGGGATTGCCTTTTCTATAGTAAATTATTCAAAAACTAATTTTCAACTGTCACAAATTTTAATTGCGCCAGGGATTGACTTTTCTATAGTAAATTATTCAAAAACTAATTTTATACTGTCGCAAATTTTAATTACGCCAGGGATTGCCTTTTCTATAGTAAATTATTCAAAAACTAATTTTATACTGTCGCAAATTTTAAATATCCCAGGGATTGCCTTTTCTATAGTAAATTATTCAAAAATAATTTTCAACTGTCACAAATTTTAATTGCGCCAGGGATTGACTTTTCTATAGTAAATTATTCAAAAACTAATTTTATACTGTCGCAAATTTTAATTACGCCAGGGATTGACTTTTCTATAGTAAATTATTCAAAAACTAATTTTCAACTGTCACAAATTTTAATTGCGCCAGGGATTGACTTTTCTATAGTAAATTATTCAAAAAATAATTTTCAACTGTCACAAATTTTAATTGCGCCAGGGATTGACTTTTCTATAGTAAATTATTCAAAAACTAATTTTATACTGTCGCAAATTTTAAATATCCCAGGGATTGCCTTTTCTATAGTAAATTATTCAAAAACTAATTTTATACTGTCACAAATTTTAATTACGCCAGGGATTGACTTTTCTATAGTAAATTATTCAAAAACTAATTTTATACTGTCGCAAATTTTAAATATCCCAGGGATTGCCTTTTCTATAGTAAATTATTCAAAAACTAATTTTATACTGTCACAAATTTTAATTACGCCAGGGATTGCCTTTTCTATAGTAAATTATTCAAAAACTAATTTTATACTGTCGCAAATTTTAATTGCGCCAGGGATTGACTTTTCTATAGTAAATTATTCAAAAACTAATTTTATACTGTCACAAATTTTAATTACGCCAGGGATTGACTTTTCTATAGTAAATTATTCAAAAAATAATTTTATACTGTCGCAAATTTTAATTACGCCAGGGATTGCCTTTTCTATAGTAAATTATTCAAAAACTAATTTTCAACTGTCACAAATTTTAATTGCGCCAGGGATTGCCTTTTCTATAGTAAATTATTCAAAAACTAATTTTATACTGTCGCAAATTTTAATTACGCCAGGGATTGCCTTTTCTATAGTAAATTATTCAAAAACTAATTTTATACTGTCACAAATTTTAATTGCGCCAGGGATTGACTTTTCTATAGTAAATTATTCAAAAAATAATTTTATACTGTCGCAAATTTTAATTGCGCCAGGGATTGACTTTTCTATAGTAAATTATTCAAAAAATAATTTTCAACTGTCACAAATTTTAATTGCGCCAGGGATTGACTTTTCTATAGTAAATTATTCAAAAAATAATTTTCAACTGTCACAAATTTTAATTGCGCCAGGGATTTGAAAAGGCAATCCCTGGCGTAATTAAAATTTGCGACAGTATAAAATTATTTTTTGAATAATTTACTATAGAAAAGTCAATCCCTGGCGCACATAAAATTTGCGACAGTATAAAATTATTTTTTTGAATAATTTACTATAGAAAAGTCAATCCCTGGCGCAATTAAAATTTGTGACAGTATAAAATTATTTTTTGAATAATTTACTATAGAAAAGTCAATCCCTGGCGCAATTAAAATTTGTGACAGTTGAAAATTATTTTTTGAATAATTTACTATAGAAAAGTCAATCCCTGGCGCAATTAAAATTTGTGACAGTTGAAAATTATTTTTTGAATAATTTACTATAGAAAAGTCAATCCCTGGCGTAATTAAAATTTGTGACAGTTGAAAATTATTTTTTGAATAATTTACTATAGAAAAGTCAATCCCTGGCGCACATAAAATTTGCGACAGTATAAAATTAGTTTTTGAATAATTTACTATAGAAAAGTCAATCCCTGGCGCAATTAAAATTTGTGACAGTTGAAAATTATTTTTTGAATAATTTACTATAGAAAAGGCAATCCCTGGGATATTTAAAATTTGCGACAGTTGAAAATTATTTTTTGAATAATTTACTATAGAAAAGTCAATCCCTGGCGCAATTAAAATTTGTGACAGTATAAAATTAGTTTTTGAATAATTTACTATAGAAAAGGCAATCCCTGGCGCAATTAAAATTTGCGACAGTATAAAATTATTTTTTGAATAATTTACTATAGAAAAGTCAATCCCTGGCGTAATTAAAATTTGTGACAGTTGAAAATTATTTTTTGAATAATTTACTATAGAAAAGTCAATCCCTGGCGCAATTAAAATTTGT
Source organism: Dioctria linearis (assembly GCA_963930735.1). Lineage (NCBI taxonomy): Eukaryota > Metazoa > Arthropoda > Insecta > Diptera > Asilidae > Dioctria > Dioctria linearis. The sequence goes on from CAWVNZ010000770.1 coordinate 165,249, forward strand.
GACAGTATAAAATTAGTTTTTGAATAATTTACTATAGAAAAGGCAATCCCTGGCGTAATTAAAATTTGCGACAGTATAAAATTATTTTTTGAATAATTTACTATAGAAAAGTCAATCCCTGGCGTAATTAAAATTTGTGACAGTTGAAAATTAGTTTTTGAATAATTTACTATAGAAAAGGCAATCCCTGGGATATTTAAAATTTGCGACAGTATAAAATTAGTTTTTGAATAATTTACTATAGAAAAGTCAATCCCTGGCGCAATTAAAATTTGTGACAGTATAAAATTATTTTTTGAATAATTTACTATAGAAAAGTCAATCCCTGGCGCAATTAAAATTTGCGACAGTATAAAATTATTTTTTGAATAATTTACTATAGAAAAGGCAATCCCTGGCGCAATTAAAATTTGTGACAGTTGAAAATTAGTTTTTGAATAATTTACTATAGAAAAGGCAATCCCTGGCGTAATTAAAATTTGCGACAGTATAAAATTATTTTTTGAATAATTTACTATAGAAAAGGCAATCCCTGGGATATTTAAAATTTGCGACAGTATAAAATTAGTTTTTGAATAATTTACTATAGAAAAGTCAATCCCTGGCGCAATTAAAATTTGTGACAGTTGAAAATTAGTTTTTGAATAATTTACTATAGAAAAGTCAATCCCTGGCGCAATTAAAATTTGTGACAGTATAAAATTATTTTTTGAATAATTTACTATAGAAAAGTCAAACCCTGGCGCAATTAAAATTTGCGACAGTATAAAATTATTTTTTGAATAATTTACTATAGAAAAGGCAATCCCTGGCGCAATTAAAATTTGTGACAGTTGAAAATTAGTTTTTGAATAATTTACTATAGAAAAGTCAATCCCTGGCGCAATTAAAATTTGTGACAGTTGAAAATTATTTTTTGAATAATTTACTATAGAAAAGGCAATCCCTGGGATATTTAAAATTTGCGACAGTATAAAATTAGTTTTTGAATAATTTACTATAGAAAAGTCAATCCCTGGCGCAATTAAAATTTGTGACAGTATAAAATTAGTTTTTGAATAATTTACTATAGAAAAGGCAATCCCTGGCGTAATTAAAATTTGCGACAGTATAAAATTATTTTTTGAATAATTTACTATAGAAAAGTCAATCCCTGGCGTAATTAAAATTTGTGACAGTTGAAAATTAGTTTTTGAATAATTTACTATAGAAAAGGCAATCCCTGGGATATTTAAAATTTGCGACAGTATAAAATTAGTTTTTGAATAATTTACTATAGAAAAGTCAATCCCTGGCGCAATTAAAATTTGTGACAGTATAAAATTATTTTTTGAATAATTTACTATAGAAAAGTCAATCCCTGGCGCAATTAAAATTTGTGACAGTATAAAATTATTTTTTGAATAATTTACTATAGAAAAGTCAATCCCTGGCGCAATTAAAATTTGCGACAGTATAAAATTATTTTTTGAATAATTTACTATAGAAAAGGCAATCCCTGGCGCAATTAAAATTTGTGACAGTTGAAAATTAGTTTTTGAATAATTTACTATAGAAAAGTCAATCCCTGGCGCAATTAAAATTTGTGACAGTTGAAAATTATTTTTTGAATAATTTACTATAGAAAAGGCAATCCCTGGGATATTTAAAATTTGCGACAGTATAAAATTAGTTTTTGAATAATTTACTAAAGAAAAGTCAATCCCTGGCGCAATTAAAATTTGTGACAGTTGAAAATTAGTTTTTGAATAATTTACTATAGAAAAGTCAATCCCTGGCGCAATTAAAATTTGTGACAGTATAAAATTAGTTTTTGAATAATTTACTATAGAAAAGGCAATCCCTGGCGTAATTAAAATTTGCGACAGTATAAAATTATTTTTTGAATAATTTACTATAGAAAAGTCAATCCCTGGCGCAATTAAAATTTGCGACAGTATAAAATTAGTTTTTGAATAATTTACTATAGAAAAGTCAATCCCTGGCGCAATTAAAATTTGTGACAGTTGAAAATTATTTTTTGAATAATTTACTATAGAAAAGGCAATCCCTGGGATATTTAAAATTTGTGACAGTTGAAAATTATTTTTTGAATAATTTACTATAGAAAAGTCAATCCCTGGGATATTTAAAATTTGCGACAGTATAAAATTAGTTTTTGAATAATTTACTATAGAAAAGTCAATCCCTGGCGTAATTAAAATTTGCGACAGTATAAAATTAGTTTTTGAATAATTTACTATAGAAAAGTCAATCCCTGGCGCAATTAAAATTTGTGACAGTATAAAATTATTTTTTGAATAATTTACTATAGAAAAGTCAATCCCTGGGATATTTAAAATTTGCGACAGTATAAAATTAGTTTTTGAATAATTTACTATAGAAAAGTCAATCCCTGGCGCAATTAAAATTTGTGACAGTTGAAAATTATTTTTTGAAAAATTTACTATAGAAAAGGCAATCCCTGGCGCAATTAAAATTTGTGACAGTTGAAAATTATTTTTTGAATAATTTACTATAGAAAAGTCAATCCCTGGCGCAATTAAAATTTGCGACAGTATAAAATTATTTTTTGAATAATTTACTATAGAAAAGTCAATCCCTGGCGTAATTAAAATTTGTGACAGTTGAAAATTAGTTTTTGAATAATTTACTATAGAAAAGGCAATCCCTGGGATATTTAAAATTTGCGACAGTATAAAATTAGTTTTTGAATAATTTACTATAGAAAAGTCAATTTAATTATTCAAAAAATAATTTTCAACTGTCACAAATTTTAATTGCGCCAGGGATTGCCTTTTCTATAGTAAATTATTCAAAAAATAATTTTATACTGTCGCAAATTTTAATTACGCCAGGGATTGCCTTTTCTATAGTAAATTATTCAAAAACTAATTTTATACTGTCGCAAATTTTAAATATCCCAGGGATTGACTTTTCTATAGTAAATTATTCAAAAACTAATTTTATACTGTCACAAATTTTAATTGCGCCAGGGATTGACTTTTCTATAGTAAATTATTCAAAAAATAATTTTAATTTTAAAATTTGTGACAGTTGAAAATTATTTTTTGAATAATTTACTATAGAAAAGTCAATCCCTGGCGCAATTAAAATTTGTGACAGTTGAAAATTATTTTTTGAATAATTTACTATAGAAAAGTCAATCCCTGGCGCAATTAAAATTTGTGACAGTATAAAATTAGTTTTTGAATAATTTACTATAGAAAAGGCAATCCCTGGCGTAATTAAAATTTGCGACAGTATAAAATTATTTTTTGAATAATTTACTATAGAAAAGTCAATCCCTGGCGTAATTAAAATTTGTGACAGTTGAAAATTAGTTTTTGAATAATTTACTATAGAAAAGGCAATCCCTGGGATATTTAAAATTTGCGACAGTATAAAATTAGTTTTTGAATAATTTACTATAGAAAAGTCAATCCCTGGCGCAATTAAAATTTGTGACAGTTGAAAATTATTTTTTGAATAATTTACTATAGAAAAGTCAATCCCTGGGATATTTAAAATTTGCGACAGTATAAAATTAGTTTTTGAATAATTTACTATAGAAAAGGCAATCCCTGGCGTAATTAAAATTTGTGACAGTTGAAAATTATTTTTTGAATAATTTACTATAGAAAAGTCAATCCCTGGCGTAATTAAAATTTGCGACAGTATAAAATTAGTTTTTGAATAATTTACTATAGAAAAGGCAATCCCTGGGATATTTAAAATTTGCGACAGTATAAAATTAGTTTTTGAATAATTTACTATAGAAAAGGCAATCCCTGGGATATTTAAAATTTGTGACAGTATAAAATTAGTTTTTGAATAATTTACTATAGAAAAGGCAATCCCTGGCGTAATTAAAATTTGCGACAGTTGAAAATTATTTTTTGAATAATTTACTATAGAAAAGGCAATCCCTGGGATATTTAAAATTTGCGACAGTTTAAAATTATTTTTTGAATAATTTACTATAGAAAAGGCAATCCCTGGCGTAATTAAAATTTGTGACAGTTGAAAATTAGTTTTTGAATAATTTACTATAGAAAAGGCAATCCCTGGGATATTTAAAATTTGTGACAGTTGAAAATTAGTTTTTGAATAATTTACTATAGAAAAGGCAATCCCTGGGATATTTAAAATTTGCGACAGTTGAAAATTATTTTTTGAATAATTTACTATAGAAAAGGCAATCCCTGGGATATTTAAAATTTGCGACAGTTGAAAATTATTTTTTGAATAATTTACTATAGAAAAGGCAATCCCTGGCGTAATTAAAATTTGTGACAGTTGAAAATTAGTTTTTGAATAATTTACTATAGAAAAGGCAATCCCTGGGATATTTAAAATTTGTGACAGTATAAAATTATTTTTTGAATAATTTACTATAGAAAAGTTAATCCCTGGGATATTTAAAATTTGCGACAGTATAAAATTAGTTTTTGAATAATTTACTATAGAAAAGTCAATCCCTGGCGCACATAAAATTTGTGACAGTATAAAATTAGTTTTTGAATAATTTACTATAGAAAAGGCAATCCCTGGGATATTTAAAATTTGTGACAGTATAAAATTAGTTTTTGAATAATTTACTATAGAAAAGTCAATCCCTGGCGTAATTAAAATTTGTGACAGTTGAAAATTATTTTTTGAATAATTTACTATAGAAAAGTCAATCCCTGGCGCAATTAAAATTTGTGACAGTTGAAAATTATTTTTTGAATAATTTACTATAGAAAAGGCAATCCCTGGCGTAATTAAAATTTGTGACAGTATAAAATTAGTTTTTGAATAATTTACTATAGAAAAGTCAATCCCTGGCGCAATTAAAATTTGTGACAGTATAAAATTAGTTTTTGAATAATTTACTATAGAAAAGGCAATCCCTGGCGTAATTAAAATTTGCGACAGTTGAAAATTATTTTTTGAATAATTTACTATAGAAAAGGCAATCCCTGGGATATTTAAAATTTGCGACAGTTGAAAATTATTTTTTGAATAATTTACTATAGAAAAGGCAATCCCTGGCGTAATTAAAATTTGTGACAGTTGAAAATTAGTTTTTGAATAATTTACTATAGAAAAGGCAATCCCTGGCGTAATTAAAATTTGCGACAGTTGAAAATTATTTTTGAATAATTTACTATAGAAAAGGCAATCCCTGGCGTAATTAAAATTTGTGACAGTATAAAATTAGTTTTTGAATAATTTACTATAGAAAAGTCAATCCCTGGCGTAATTAAAATTTGTGACAGTTGAAAATTATTTTTTGAAAAATTTACTATAGAAAAGGCAATCCCTGGCGTAATTAAAATTTGTGACAGTTGAAAATTAGTTTTTGAATAATTTACTATAGAAAAGGCAATCCCTGGGATATTTAAAATTTGCGACAGTATAAAATTAGTTTTTGAATAATTTACTATAGAAAAGTCAATCCCTGGCGCAATTAAAATTTGTGACAGTATAAAATTAGTTTTTGAATAATTTACTATAGAAAAGGCAATCCCTGGGATATTTAAAATTTGCGACAGTATAAATTAGTTTTTGAATAATTTACTGTAGAAAAGTCAATCCCTGGCGCAATTAAAATTTGTGACAGTTGAAAATTAGTTTTTGAATAATTTACTATAGAAAAGGCAATCCCTGGGATATTTAAAATTTGCGACAGTATAAAATTAGTTTTTGAATAATTTACTATAGAAAAGTCAATCCCTGGCGCAATTAAAATTTGTGACAGTATAAAATTAGTTTTTGAATAATTTACTATAGAAAAGGCAATCCCTGGGATATTTAAAATTTGCGACAGTATAAAATTAGTTTTTGAATAATTTACTATAGAAAAGTCAATCCCTGGCGCAATTAAAATTTGTGACAGTATAAAATTATTTTTTGAATAATTTACTATAGAAAAGGCAATCCCTGGGATATTTAAAATTTGCGACAGTATAAAATTAGTTTTTGAAAAATTTACTATAGAAAAGTCAATCCCTGGCGCAATTAAAATTTGTGACAGTATAAAATTAGTTTTTGAATAATTTACTATAGAAAAGTCAATCCCTGGCGTAATTAAAATTTGTGACAGTTGAAAATTATTTTTTGAAAAATTTACTATAGAAAAGGCAATCCTGGCGTAATTAAAATTTGTGACAGTTGAAAATTAGTTTTTGAATAATTTACTATAGAAAAGGCAATCCCTGGGATATTTAAAATTTGCGACAGTATAAAATTAGTTTTTGAATAATTTACTATAGAAAAGGCAATCCTGGCGCAATTAAAATTTGTGACAGTTGAAAATTATTTTTTGAATAATTTACTATAGAAAAGTCAATCCCTGGCGCAATTAAAATTTGTGACAGTTGAAAATTATTTTTTGAATAATTTTCTATAGAAAAGGCAATCCCTGGCGTAATTAAAATTTGCGACAGTATAAAATTATTTTTTGAATAATTTACTATAGAAAAGTCAATCCCTGGCGTAATTAAATTTTGCGACAGTATAAAATTAGTTTTTGAATAATTTACTATAGAAAAGTCAATCCCTGGGATATTTAAAATTTGCGACAGTATAAAATTAGTTTTTGAATAATTTACTATAGAAAAGTCAATCCCTGGCGCAATTAAAATTTGTGACAGTATAAAATTAGTTTTTGAATAATTTACTATAGAAAAGTCAATCCCTGGCGTAATTAAAATTTGTGACAGTTGAAAATTATTTTTTGAAAATTTACTATAGAAAAGGCAATCCCTGGCGTAATTAAAATTTGTGACAGTTGAAAATTAGTTTTTGAATAATTTACTATAGAAAAGGCAATCCCTGGGATATTTAAAATTTGCGACAGTATAAAATTAGTTTTTGAATAATTTACTATAGAAAAGGCAATCCCTGGCGCAATTAAAATTTGTGACAGTTGAAAATTATTTTTTGAATAATTTACTATAGAAAAGTCAATCCCTGGCGCACATAAAATTTGCGACAGTATAAAATTAGTTTTTGAATAATTTACTATAGAAAAGTCAATCCCTGGCGCAATTAAAATTTGTGACAGTATAAAATTAGTTTTTGAATAATTTACTATAGAAAAGGCAATCCCTGGCGTAATTAAAATTTGCGACAGTATAAAATTATTTTTTGAATAATTTACTATAGAAAAGTCAATCCCTGGCGTAATTAAAATTTGTGACAGTTGAAAATTAGTTTTTGAATAATTTACTATAGAAAAGGCAATCCCTGGGATATTTAAAATTTGTGACAGTATAAAATTAGTTTTTGAATAATTTACTATAGAAAAGGCAATCCCTGGCGTAATTAAAATTTGCGACAGTATAAAATTATTTTTTGAATAATTTACTATAGAAAAGTCAATCCCTGGCGCACATAAAATTTGCGACAGTATAAAATTAGTTTTTGAATAATTTACTATAGAAAAGTCAATCCCTGGCGCAATTAAAATTTGTGACAGTTGAAAATTATTTTTTGAATAATTTACTATAGAAAAGGCAATCCCTGGCGTAATTAAAATTTGTGACAGTATAAAATTAGTTTTTGAATAATTTACTATAGAAAAGTCAATCCCTGGCGTAATTAAAATTTGTGACAGTTGAAAATTATTTTTTGAAAAATTTACTATAGAAAAGGCAATCCCTGGCGTAATTAAAATTTGTGACAGTTGAAAATTAGTTTTTGAATAATTTACTATAGAAAAGGCAATCCCTGGGATATTTAAAATTTGCGACAGTATAAAATTAGTTTTTGAATAATTTACTATAGAAAAGTCAATCCCTGGCGCAATTAAAATTTGTGACAGTATAAAATTAGTTTTTGAATAATTTACTATAGAAAAGGCAATCCCTGGGATATTTAAAATTTGCGACAGTATAAAATTAGTTTTTGAATAATTTACTATAGAAAAGTCAATCCCTGGCGCAATTAAAATTTGTGACAGTTGAAAATTAGTTTTTGAATAATTTACTATAGAAAAGGCAATCCCTGGGATATTTAAAATTTGCGACAGTATAAAATTAGTTTTTGAATAATTTACTATAGAAAAGTCAATCCCTGGCGCAATTAAAATTTGTGACAGTATAAAATTAGTTTTTGAATAATTTACTATAGAAAAGGCAATCCCTGGGATATTTAAAATTTGCGACAGTATAAAATTAGTTTTTGAATAATTTACTATAGAAAAGTCAATCCCTGGCGCAATTAAAATTTGTGACAGTATAAAATTATTTTTTGAATAATTTACTATAGAAAAGGCAATCCCTGGGATATTTAAAATTTGCGACAGTATAAAATTAGTTTTTGAAAAATTTACTATAGAAAAGTCAATCCCTGGCGCAATTAAAATTTGTGACAGTATAAAATTAGTTTTTGAATAATTTACTATAGAAAAGTCAATCCCTGGCGTAATTAAAATTTGTGACAGTTGAAAATTATTTTTTGAAAAATTTACTATAGAAAAGGCAATCCCTGGCGTAATTAAAATTTGTGACAGTTGAAAATTAGTTTTTGAATAATTTACTATAGAAAAGGCAATCCCTGGGATATTTAAAATTTACGACAGTATAAAATTAGTTTTTGAATAATTTACTATAGAAAAGGCAATCCCTGGCGCAATTAAAATTTGTGACAGTTGAAAATTATTTTTTGAATAATTTACTATAGAAAAGTCAATCCCTGGCGCAATTAAAATTTGTGACAGTTGAAAATTATTTTTTGAATAATTTACTATAGAAAAGGCAATCCCTGGCGTAATTAAAATTTGCGACAGTATAAAATTATTTTTGAATAATTTACTATAGAAAAGTCAATCCCTGGCGTAATTAAAATTTGCGACAGTATAAAATTAGTTTTTGAATAATTTACTATAGAAAAGTCAATCCCTGGGATATTTAAAATTTGCGACAGTATAAAATTAGTTTTTGAATAATTTACTATAGAAAAGTCAATCCCTGGCGCAATTAAAATTTGTGACAGTATAAAATTAGTTTTTGAATAATTTACTATAGAAAAGTCAATCCCTGGCGTAATTAAAATTTGTGACAGTTGAAAATTATTTTTTGAAAAATTTACTATAGAAGAGGCAATCCCTGGCGTAATTAAAATTTGTGACAGTTGAAAATTAGTTTTTGAATAATTTACTATAGAAAAGGCAATCCCTGGGATATTTAAAATTTGCGACAGTATAAAATTAGTTTTTGAATAATTTACTATAGAAAAGGCAATCCCTGGCGCAATTAAAATTTGTGACAGTTGAAAATTATTTTTTGAATAATTTACTATAGAAAAGTCAATCCCTGGCGCACATAAAATTTGCGACAGTATAAAATTAGTTTTTGAATAATTTACTATAGAAAAGTCAATCCCTGGCGCAATTAAAATTTGTGACAGTATAAAATTAGTTTTTGAATAATTTACTATAGAAAAGGCAATCCCTGGCGTAATTAAAATTTGCGACAGTATAAAATTATTTTTTGAATAATTTACTATAGAAAAGTCAATCCCTGGCGTAATTAAAATTTGTGACAGTTGAAAATTAGTTTTTGAATAATTTACTATAGAAAAGGCAATCCCTGGGATATTTAAAATTTGTGACAGTATAAAATTAGTTTTTGAATAATTTACTATAGAAAAGGCAATCCCTGGCGTAATTAAAATTTGCGACAGTATAAAATTATTTTTTGAATAATTTACTATAGAAAAGTCAATCCCTGGCGCACATAAAATTTGCGACAGTATAAAATTAGTTTTTGAATAATTTACTATAGAAAAGTCAATCCCTGGCGCAATTAAAATTTGTGACAGTATAAAATTAGTTTTTGAATAATTTACTATAGAAAAGGCAATCCCTGGCGCACATAAAATTTGCGACAGTATAAAATTATTTTTTGAATAATTTACTATAGAAAAGTCAATCCCTGGCGCAATTAAAATTTGTGACAGTATAAAATTAGTTTTTGAATAATTTACTATAGAAAAGGCAATCCCTGGCGCAATTAAAATTTGTGACAGTATAAAATTAGTTTTTGAATAATTTACTATAGAAAAGGCAATCCCTGGCGTAATTAAAATTTGCGACAGTATAAAATTAGTTTTTGAATAATTTACTATAGAAAAGGCAATCCCTGGGATATTTAAAATTTGTGACAGTATAAAATTAGTTTTTGAATAATTTACTATAGAAAAGGCAATCCCTGGCGTAATTAAAATTTGCGACAGTATAAAATTATTTTTTGAATAATTTACTATAGAAAAGTCAATCCCTGGCGCAATTAAAATTTGCGACAGTATAAAATTATTTTTTGAATAATTTACTATAGAAAAGTCAATCCCTGGCGTAATTAAAATTTGTGACAGTTGAAAATTATTTTTTGAATAATTTACTATAGAAAAGTCAATCCCTGGCGCAATTAAAATTTGTGACAGTATAAAATTATTTTTTGAATAATTTACTATAGAAAAGGCAATCCCTGGGATATTTAAAATTTGCGACAGTATAAAATTAGTTTTTGAATAATTTACTATAGAAAAGGCAATCCCTGGCGTAATTAAAATTTGTGATAGTTGAAAATTATTTTTTGAATAATTTACTATAGAAAAGTCAATCCCTGGCGCAATTAAAATTTGTGACAGTATAAAATTAGTTTTTGAATAATTTACTATAGAAAAGTCAATCCCTGGCGCAATTAAAATTTGTGACAGTATAAAATTAGTTTTTGAATAATTTACTATAGAAAAGGCAATCCCTGGCGTAATTAAAATTTGCGACAGTATAAAATTATTTTTTGAATAATTTACTATAGAAAAGTCAATCCCTGGGATATTTAAAATTTGCGACAGTATAAAATTATTTTTTGAATAATTTACTATAGAAAAGTCAATCCCTGGCGCAATTAAAATTTGTGACAGTATAAAATTATTTTTTGAATAATTTACTATAGAAAAGTCAATCCCTGGCGCAATTAAAATTTGTGACAGTATAAAATTAGTTTTTGAATAATTTACTATAGAAAAGGCAATCCCTGGCGTAATTAAAATTTGCGACAGTATAAAATTATTTTTGAATAATTTACTATAGAAAAGTCAATCCCTGGGATATTTAAAATTTGCGACAGTATAAAATTATTTTTTGAATAATTTACTATAGAAAAGTCAATCCCTGGCGCAATTAAAATTTGTGACAGTATAAAATTATTTTTTGAATAATTTACTATAGAAAAGTCAATCCCTGGCGCAATTAAAATTTGTGACAGTATAAAATTATTTTTTGAATAATTTACTATAGAAAAGTCAATCCCTGGCGCAATTAAAATTTGCGACAGTATAAAATTATTTTTTGAATAATTTACTATAGAAAAGTCAATCCCTGGCGTAATTAAAATTTGCGACAGTATAAAATTATTTTTTGAATAATTTACTATAGAAAAGTCAATCCCTGGGATATTTAAAATTTGCGACAGTATAAAATTATTTTTTGAATAATTTACTATAGAAAAGTCAATCCCTGGCGCAATTAAAATTTGTGACAGTATAAAATTAGTTTTTGAATAATTTACTATAGAAAAGGCAATCCCTGGCGTAATTAAAATTTGCGACAGTATAAAATTATTTTTTGAATAATTTACTATAGAAAAGTCAATCCCTGGCGTAATTAAAATTTGCGACAGTATAAAATTAGTTTTTGAATAATTTACTATAGAAAAGTCAATCCCTGGCGCAATTAAAATTTGTGACAGTATAAAATTATTTTTTGAATAATTTACTATAGAAAAGTCAATCCCTGGCGCAATTAAAATTTGCGACAGTATAAAATTATTTTTTGAATAATTTACTATAGAAAAGGCAATCCCTGGCGCAATTAAAATTTGTGACAGTTGAAAATTAGTTTTTGAATAATTTACTATAGAAAAGGCAATCCCTGGCGTAATTAAAATTTGCGACAGTATAAAATTAGTTTTTGAATAATTTACTATAGAAAAGTCAATCCCTGGCGCAATTAAAATTTGCGACAGTATAAAATTATTTTTTGAATAATTTACTATAGAAAGTCAATCCCTGGCGCAATTAAAATTTGTGACAGTATAAAATTATTTTTTGAATAATTTACTATAGAAAAGTCAATCCCTGGCGCAATTAAAATTTGTGACAGTTGAAAATTATTTTTTGAATAATTTACTATAGAAAAGTCAATCCCTGGCGCAATTAAAATTTGTGACAGTTGAAAATTATTTTTTGAATAATTTACTATAGAAAAGTCAATCCCTGGCGCAATTAAAATTTGTGACAGTATAAAATTAGTTTTTGAATAATTTACTATAGAAAAGGCAATCCCTGGGATATTTAAAATTTGCGACAGTATAAAATTAGTTTTTGAATAATTTACTATAGAAAAGTCAATCCCTGGCGCACATAAAATTTGTGACAGTATAAAATTAGTTTTTGAATAATTTACTATAGAAAAGTCAATCCCTGGCGCAATTAAAATTTGTGACAGTTGAAAATTATTTTTTGAATAATTTACTATAGAAAAGGCAATCCCTGGCGTAATTAAAATTTGTGACAGTTGAAAATTATTTTTTGAATAATTTACTATAGAAAAGTCAATCCCTGGGATATTTAAAATTTGCGACAGTATAAAATTAGTTTTTGAATAATTTACTATAGAAAAGGCAATCCCTGGCGTAATTAAAATTTGTGACAGTATAAAATTAGTTTTTGAATAATTTACTATAGAAAAGGCAATCCCTGGCGTAATTAAAATTTGCGACAGTTGAAAATTATTTTTTGAATAATTTACTATAGAAAAGGCAATCCCTGGCGTAATTAAAATTTGCGACAGTATAAAATTAGTTTTTGAATAATTTACTATAGAAAAGTCAATCCCTGGCGTAATTAAAATTTGTGACAGTTGAAAATTATTTTTTGAATAATTTACTATAGAAAAGTCAATCCCTGGGATATTTAAAATTTGCGACAGTATAAAATTAGTTTTTGAATAATTTACTATAGAAAAGTCAATCCCTGGCGCAATTAAAATTTGTGACAGTTGAAAATTATTTTTTGAATAATTTACTATAGAAAAGTCAATCCCTGGCGCAATTAAAATTTGCGACAGTATAAAATTATTTTTTGAATAATTTACTATAGAAAAGTCAATCCCTGGGATATTTAAAATTTGCGACAGTATAAAATTAGTTTTTGAATAATTTACTATAGAAAAGTCAATCCCTGGCGCAATTAAAATTTGTGACAGTATAAAATTAGTTTTTGAATAATTTACTATAGAAAAGGCAATCCCTGGCGTAATTAAAATTTGCGACAGTATAAAATTAGTTTTTGAATAATTTACTATAGAAAAGTCAATCCCTGGGATATTTAAAATTTGCGACAGTATAAAATTATTTTTTGAATAATTTACTATAGAAAAGTCAATCCCTGGCGCAATTAAAATTTGTGACAGTATAAAATTATTTTTTGAATAATTTACTATAGAAAAGTCAATCCCTGGCGCAATTAAAATTTGTGACAGTATAAAATTAGTTTTTGAATAATTTACTATAGAAAAGGCAATCCCTGGCGTAATTAAAATTTGCGACAGTATAAAATTATTTTTTGAATAATTTACTATAGAAAAGTCAATCCCTGGGATATTTAAAATTTGCGACAGTATAAAATTATTTTTTGAATAATTTACTATAGAAAAGTCAATCCCTGGCGCAATTAAAATTTGTGACAGTATAAAATTATTTTTTGAATAATTTACTATAGAAAAGTCAATCCCTGGCGCAATTAAAATTTGTGACAGTATAAAATTATTTTTTGAATAATTTACTATAGAAAAGTCAATCCCTGGCGCAATTAAAATTTGCGACAGTATAAAATTATTTTTTGAATAATTTACTATAGAAAAGTCAATCCCTGGCGTAATTAAAATTTGCGACAGTATAAAATTATTTTTTGAATAATTTACTATAGAAAAGTCAATCCCTGGGATATTTAAAATTTGCGACAGTATAAAATTATTTTTTGAATAATTTACTATAGAAAAGTCAATCCCTGGCGCAATTAAAATTTGTGACAGTATAAAATTAGTTTTTGAATAATTTACTATAGAAAAGGCAATCCCTGGCGTAATTAAAATTTGCGACAGTATAAAATTATTTTTTGAATAATTTACTATAGAAAAGTCAATCCCTGGCGTAATTAAAATTTGCGACAGTATAAAATTAGTTTTTGAATAATTTACTATAGAAAAGTCAATCCCTGGCGCAATTAAAATTTGTGACAGTATAAAATTATTTTTTGAATAATTTACTATAGAAAAGTCAATCCCTGGCGCAATTAAAATTTGCGACAGTATAAAATTATTTTTTGAATAATTTACTATAGAAAAGGCAATCCCTGGCGCAATTAAAATTTGTGACAGTTGAAAATTAGTTTTTGAATAATTTACTATAGAAAAGGCAATCCCTGGCGTAATTAAATTTGCGACAGTATAAAATTAGTTTTTGAATAATTTACTATAGAAAAGTCAATCCCTGGCGCAATTAAAATTTGCGACAGTATAAAATTATTTTTTGAATAATTTACTATAGAAAGTCAATCCCTGGCGCAATTAAAATTTGTGACAGTATAAAATTATTTTTTGAATAATTTACTATAGAAAAGTCAATCCCTGGCGCAATTAAAATTTGTGACAGTTGAAAATTATTTTTTGAATAATTTACTATAGAAAAGTCAATCCCTGGCGCAATTAAAATTTGTGACAGTTGAAAATTATTTTTTGAATAATTTACTATAGAAAAGTCAATCCCTGGCGCAATTAAAATTTGTGACAGTATAAAATTAGTTTTTGAATAATTTACTATAGAAAAGGCAATCCCTGGGATATTTAAAATTTGCGACAGTATAAAATTAGTTTTTGAATAATTTACTATAGAAAAGTCAATCCCTGGCGCACATAAAATTTGTGACAGTATAAAATTAGTTTTTGAATAATTTACTATAGAAAAGTCAATCCCTGGCGCAATTAAAATTTGTGACAGTTGAAAATTATTTTTTGAATAATTTACTATAGAAAAGGCAATCCCTGGCGTAATTAAAATTTGTGACAGTTGAAAATTATTTTTTGAATAATTTACTATAGAAAAGTCAATCCCTGGGATATTTAAAATTTGCGACAGTATAAAATTAGTTTTTGAATAATTTACTATAGAAAAGGCAATCCCTGGCGTAATTAAAATTTGTGACAGTATAAAATTAGTTTTTGAATAATTTACTATAGAAAAGGCAATCCCTGGCGTAATTAAAATTTGCGACAGTTGAAAATTATTTTTTGAATAATTTACTATAGAAAAGGCAATCCCTGGCGTAATTAAAATTTGCGACAGTATAAAATTAGTTTTTGAATAATTTACTATAGAAAAGTCAATCCCTGGCGTAATTAAAATTTGTGACAGTTGAAAATTATTTTTTGAATAATTTACTATAGAAAAGTCAATCCCTGGGATATTTAAAATTTGCGACAGTATAAAATTAGTTTTTGAATAATTTACTATAGAAAAGTCAATCCCTGGCGCAATTAAAATTTGTGACAGTTGAAAATTATTTTTTGAATAATTTACTATAGAAAAGTCAATCCCTGGCGCAATTAAAATTTGCGACAGTATAAAATTATTTTTTGAATAATTTACTATAGAAAAGTCAATCCCTGGGATATTTAAAATTTGCGACAGTATAAAATTAGTTTTTGAATAATTTACTATAGAAAAGTCAATCCCTGGCGCAATTAAAATTTGTGACAGTATAAAATTAGTTTTTGAATAATTTACTATAGAAAAGGCAATCCCTGGCGTAATTAAAATTTGCGACAGTATAAAATTAGTTTTTGAATAATTTACTATAGAAAAGGCAATCCCTGGGATATTTAAAATTTGCGACAGTATAAAATTAGTTTTTGAATAATTTACTATAGAAAAGGCAATCCCTGGGATATTTAAAATTTGCGACAGTATAAAATTAGTTTTTGAATAATTTACTATAGAAAAGTCAATCCCTGGCGCAATTAAAATTTGTGACAGTAAAAAATTAGTTTTTGAATAATTTACTATAGAAAAGTCAATCCCTGGCGCAATTAAAATTTGTGACAGTTGAAAATTATTTTTT